>VXBQ01010226.1:131077-142744 GCA_013400175.1 Phainopepla nitens
AAACAATAAAGGTTTTATTACTGCCTCAGCTATTGCCTATGTACAGGTGTAGCTGTATATGCATTGTTCTTGTTCTTGTTACTATTATTATTATTATTATTATTATTATTATTATTATTATTATTATTATTATTATTATTATTATTATTATTATTATTATTATTATTATTGGCCAAAACTCATCTCATAGCCCACAACAGCTTATTTGGATGGATTGACAAAGGGAGTTCACCAAGGAACAAGCATATATTGTATCCTCTCCTGTTACCAAAGCAGGACAACCTGATGGCCAACTTGATGTCACAGTAGCCAAGCGTGGAGGACCACTGTGGACCTGCTGCTTAGGGATGGAGATCCAATTTTATTTCCCAGGTGGTGCATGGCTAGCTAATAGGAAATCAGTCTATCACAGAAAGGATAGAAAGTCTCCCAACATGAAATTTTGGACTACATGGAAGCAGCAGGAATAATTCCCACAGATCCTGCTGCTGTTAGACTCCATCTCTGGTGTGTGGGCAGCAGAAACTTGGGTCAGCCTGTGGTTTTTCCATTTACATCTCTTCCACTAAAGATATCTCTCCCAGGGAATGATCCCTGGCCTGATCCACACAAACCTTGCCCTTCTCTAGGGGAAGCTGGACATGCCCAGGTGTGTAACGCTCAGTTATCTACCTCTGGATGGTGATCCCACTACTCTGAGATCGTTGTTTCATTTTCTTTTAGAGTGCCCTGAGTAGGGTGGGGACAGAATACAAAGCTGCTCCAGAACAGTGTAGGAGGACTGTGCAGAGTAGAAGCAGCCAACCTGATCCAAGCCCAAGAAAACCCAATCTTCACCATCTCCTCACCCTCCAAGTGTCGTGGGATTCCCACTCTTCCATAGTACAGGTGAGCAGACTTAGTTGGTGGGGCTGGCATGAAGACAAGCAGAAGTGCATGAACAGAAAGCAAAACTTCCAGCTGCTGAGATGCTCCAAGACATCACTGCCACTATAAGTATCATTTTCTTGAACTGATGTTAGCCCAGTTGCCTTCGAGAAATTACATTAAAAAAAAAAAAAAAAAAAAAAAAAAAAAAAAAAAAAAAAAAAAAAAAAAAAGAAGAAAAATAAGACAAAAGAAAGAAGACAAGAAGAAAATAACTGGCAGTTTTTAATCATTTGCTAAAGATTAGAGGTTGATCATGTGCTCACCTCACACTTAAAATAGGTTCTATCATGTCAACAGGATGCCCAACTCTAATTATAAATTATATTTCCCAAGACTAAACAAAGTTTAATATTTATGCTCCATTTCCTCCTGCTCTGATTATAGCTTGTTCTTTAAAAAAAAACAAACATGAGGAACAAGAGGTCCAAGAGCTTTGCTCTGGCCCCATTTTCTATTCCTGCTGGTGTTGAGGGAAGTTTGCCACTGGGAATACGATCATGCGTCACATGCTAGGATTTTGGCTTGTCTTGGTGCTGATGCTGGTGGTGAGCAGAACAGGGAAGTTGTCCCGGGCAGCTGTTATTTCTTGTCTCATATCAGCCTCATCATATGGTGCCTAGAGCTCTCAGGTGCTGTGTCTCCTGTTGAACTCGAAGAAGAAGCTGCTCTTGGCATCTCCCTGGACTAGGCCTGGCTCAGTCCCATGTAGTCCCAGCCATAATGTTCCTCAGGTCCACCTCACCTCGGGCCATGAAGACATCAGCCTTGCAAGACGCAGACAGCTCCATGTACAGCTGCAAAAGAGACATACCTTGGCTTGCTACCAGTGAGCCAAGTAGCTGTGAAATTCACCCCAAAAGCAGGGTAAAAGACACGTGTCCAGTTCTCCTGGGACACTTCACACTCACCCAGCCAGATATGACCAGCTATGAAGCAGTCAGCTGCACCCATATTATGAATCAGTGATTTGAAGGATGAGCACAGTCCTGCACACAGTCCTGGGCACAGTCCTGGCTCATCTTGCCACTCCTGGGTGACAGGGTCCCCAGGCACTGCTTGATGCCCTGGCGGGCAATTGTAGCAGTGGGGAACAAAGGGACACAGACCCCCTTTTATGCATCCAAAGGAGATCCTTTATTGTAGAAATAAAGGATTTTACCCCTTAAATCTCTACCCGCCATAGCTGAAGTGGAACTGAGACTTGACAATTTAACAGAAGAAGGGCACCCATTGGCTGGCTCGGCGGCTGTGCCGCTGCCCACGCGTGCCACCACCCAAGGGGCTCCCTGCTCGTACGCTGTCCGCGCCTTCCTTCAGCCAATCCCAGCCTTCTCTGCAGCCTCCACTGGAGAAAATTCTCAGTCACTCCCAGCAGTCACTCAGCTGGCTCTCTCCTCACTCCTCACTGCCTCTCAGCCCTCAGCCAGCTTCCAGCCATCCCACCTGCAGCTGTGCCTTTCCCACAGGGCCTTCTGGTGAGCAAAACCCTTAACAGCTTCAACAATTATAACCCCATACCCTAAAGGCAGTGACAAAAAAACGAGCAAGAATGCAAAGTTCACAGTGCTCGAGACATTTGTGGAGTGCTTTGGAGCGTTGTACATCACTTGGAGCAGCAGATACTGTGGAAACTCCAGGTGTAAGTAGGTACTGCTGCAGGATAAAGAGGAGGTGGCTTTGGTGATAAGGATCTTCTGCAGACTGAGAGACCACAGAAGATAATATAAGTAAGTCGCGATGGAAACATCTCCCCAGCTGTGGAGGCTGCTGGAGCATGCAGCAGTGAGGCAGTAAGGAAAAAGGGAGAGGAAAAAGACTTGAGCAAAACTTTCAGACGAGTAAACTCGTATCACAGGAGTTTCAGAGTCTCATCATTTTTGGAGGGTTGAAATGGGGCAAATGGATTTTGCGTATGAATTGTGAGGGGCCAAAACTATCTCCAGGGCCCTCTTGTTTTATTTTCCATCCCCTGTGGACCTCAGACATACACAGCTGCCCAGCACGACTTTGAGGTATGGCTTGCAAGCAGAGTTGCCAGGTGAATGTCTCCAGAAGGTGGAAATAAGGACAGAGAGCTCCTGCCTCGCTTGCACTTGCCTGCCAGCTCAGATGGTTGGAGGCAGCTTGCATCCAGCCCAGATTTCTGGTGTTTCTGTCCACTGCTCTCTGCCCACCACTTTTTCCACCCACTGCTATCTCCAGGGACATCTTCTGGCCTGTGCATCCCAAAGCTTAATCAGCAGGTTTGGGAAACTGCTCCATGGGACAAACCTGGTTTATCTTGAAATGCACATCAAATGAGACTGATACGGTTTCTATTGTATATGTTCCTCATAACTCTGCTCTACCACTGCAATAGCAGGATGATCTGTGAATCAGGTGGTGCCAAACAAGCACCACAGCAGAACAGTTTTCTCTGTTGTCTGTGCAAATGGGGTTAAAGATCATCTTTCACTCTAAACCTCCTACTCCATTTAAAGTGTGAAATGTCATCCATTCTTCCTTCTCTTGGTTTCCTTTTGGGTGGGGGAATGAATGTCATTCATGTCTGGCATTTTCAGTCCTTATTATTGACTCAGACCTTATGAAAATCAGTTTAAACTATCAAACATCATTGAACTATCAATTTTCCCTTTTTGTTGCCCCTCCTTTCCACCTCTTTATTTTTGCTAGGTGATGTCTTACTGGAGGGAAGCTATAGTGAAAGGATTACTCTCATTCTATGTACAAGGCCTTGAAGCTGATGATGACACAGGTAATTTTCAGATTATGAAGAAAAGAATTTCACCATAGTTGGTTGAGAGTGTGATTTTGCTCCTTCTATGTTGGTTTTTTTAGGCAAGTGCTGAAAAGAAGAGCAATTTGCAATCATAATCCTAGGGAGAGAAGAAACTGGTTAGAAATGCTCTATTTTTGTCGTGTTCCTTAAACCCTTTGATCCTTCCTATAACAAGCCCTTATTCCATCACTGTATCATCATTTTTTTTATAGCTCACAGGTGTGTTTTTTTCCAAAATGCCTCTGCTTCCTGCACAGTGTGTTGGCTTTTCTTGAATAATATAACTTCCACCCCCAATCACATGTTTTGGAATTGTTTTTCCATGAAGGAAAATGACTGAAACCTGACATAAACCCTGAGCATGGTCCTTGCTGTGCAGGACTGTGCAGGCAGTCTGTCATGGTAGTCCCTGTGCGTACTGCTTCAGGTAGAACATATTGCAGGAGGAGAAAAATACTTGCACCATCTAACTGGTGCCTTGGAGCAGCCACCTGCAACAGAGGCTAGACAAGATCAAGGGAATGAAAAGTAGGTATTTATTAAAGGCACTCTCTGGGTGTAAATAAGACCTTTCCACCTTGGGCAGTCGAAGGCCTCCGAGAGAGGCTACACCCAAGATGATAGTCATGAGAATTTCAGACAATTATAAGTTTGGTTCATTTACGTATCAGGGGTTAATCCCCCAATTACAGATTCAGGTAAAGAAGTCATATACCTCCAGTTTCCTCCCTCCCCCAACTCGATTTTGTTTATACTTTTTGGGGCCGAGGCTGTAGGGTGTCCTTGAATTTCAGGCCTAGAGGAATTGTTTTGTCTGACCAAAATGTAAAGACAGCTAACTAACACTTCATATGCAGTTCAGAGTTATGCAGTAATGCAGTACAGAATTTGAAAAATATAAAGGCTAAAATTCTAAGGCATCATAACATCCTAAGGCATCCCTTTGGACCAAAGAATGAAGGTGGAGATATGCTGGGAGACACAGGGGAATGTTGGAATTATTTCAATGAACTGAGAAAGCAGACACAGCAACGATCTGAAGGAAACAATCCTGCTCACCTCTCTGATTTTTCCAAACACTGAAACCTAATTTGCTGCTGAACATCTTCTAGATTTCAGAGGTGGGATACACTCAGCAAAAACTTCAGAGCCAGTTCACAGGCTACTTTTCCACTAGGAAATTTAATTCACTGGAATGGTGAAATAAAGGCAACACAGAAGCACAGATAATTATGGTCAAATATGTATCAACAGCTCCCTGACAGGTAGAAGTGATAGCAGCAGGTTTGAAGAGCTGAGTAAACTCCTGGTCTCCTTTTCCTCATAGAAAATTGTAACCCCAGAATGATGTCATAGGTGAAAAAGATGTGATGTATCTGATCAAATGTAGACATGTACAAGGTCAGTATCTATCAAAGGACACTGATTCTGATAACCTCCACAGCTCATGGAGAGAAATAGAAGCTCTTCTTGCTTGTGATTCACCTCATTCTCCAACAGATGAATCACCTACAAGGAGCTCCAGCTTTCTCCTGTGAACAAGGGAGTGGTGAATGACTAACACAGACATAGATTCAAAATTAAGGGAAATGAGTCCCTCTTGTAGTCAGGAAACAGCGAATTTGGGGAATTTTTTTTACTAGTTGTGGGTGTACCTCTTGCTGGTGTAAATCCCAGCTTTTCCGCCCAGGTTGGATATATCAATTCCTTAAGATAATTTCCAGGTTTCCTGGAGAAAAGCCAGTTGGGGATGGTATCTCTGGATGTATTACAAATGTTATAAGTGATTCTGCCATTCTGTTGGTGCTTTGAGGGTCTGACATCCATCATCCCACTGAGCAAAGCCCTGAACAGGATTCCTCAGTATCCCTATAAAGAATGTCCTCATATAAAAATGTAAAGATCTTTGTTAAGAAATTTGGATTCAGCTTCTGGGATTAGATTGTACATCCCTTTTCCTCCTCAAGTCAAAGGCACAGTGTTTCTTACAGACCTCATGGCCCATCTAAAAGATCTGTCTATGCCATATTATAAGCAGCTCCTGGTTGAAGGAGTGTGCTTCTTTGGATTTGCTCGCTGGCATCAAGATTACTGTATTTTTATCCTCTCCATATCATGAGTGAAAAGAAGAGAAGCTCTTCTTTGCTCATTGGACATTCTCAAAAGGTTCCTCTTGGTGATAGCACACTTCACAACTTAGTGGGTGAAATCAGCTGTTCCCAGGACTTAGGACTGTGAGAATGGACAAACTTATCCATGCTAGGTTTAGATCTCAGTCATTTCAGCTCTCAGGTAAGACATTCTTGATAAGACACCAGTCCTTTTACCATACATAGGTGAATGCCCAATGAAAAGTGGGTAGACATACAGCTCCTACTGACCTCTCCCTTTCTCCAGACACACACACGCCAACACCCATGCCACCCGTGAAAGAGGTTTTAGCCACAACACTGAGGAAGTTCCTCACCTTTTGTTTTTGGCATTTCTTGGAGTTAACCCATGATGAACCACTCTTAGCTCAGACCATTTCATCCTTGAAAAATGCAGAGGATTTCTAAACAAAACAAAAAATAGCCATCCAACTGTGCCCTTTGAGGTTGTTGTAAGGGTTGAGATTCAGGATAAAAATTTTTTAGAGGGGCTTACTGCGCTAGAACAAGGGATAATGGTTTTAAGTTAAAAGATGGATGATTTAGTTTAGATATTAAGCGAATGTTTTTTATGAGGCTGGTGAAACACTGGCACAGGTTGCCCAGAGAAGCTGTGGTTGTCACATCCCTGGAAGTGTTCAAGGCCTGGCTGGACAGAGCTGAGCAACCTGGTCTACTTGAAGGTGTCCCTGCTCATTTCAGGGGGAGTGAACCAGATGGCTTTGGTGCCTTTCAAACCAAGTTATTCTATGATTCTATAACAAGAAAATAATTGGAGACGATTAAAGAAAACAGTGGTGATATTTTCTGGCCACTGAATGACTTGCTCATTGGCATGTGCAGGGAACACACAGGACAACTGATTTTCATATTCTTTGCCTGCCCTCTCGTGGTGAATGGGTGGTGGCTAAGTGCATGCATGCATATCTATTTCCATGTACACATATGAATGTATGTACATATATATGTATTCAGTGGCACACACAGCAGAAAACACTTTTGTCAGATTTGTACCTTGTGTTTGATGTTACAGAAGTGAGCAGTAGTTAATTGTTCCATTGCCTGTAGCTGGAAGATTTTCCTGTGATTGGTTAAAATTTAGTTCAGATAAAATATTTCAGCATGAAAATAACAGGACTATAGTGAAATACTTTTTCCAGCTTGGAGAGACCAGGGAGGCCTCCACGTGTCCTTTTCCTCTCTATAAACTCTGCTGAAACTGAGTGAGCTGTACAAAATCAAGAGCAAAATGTTTTTCTAGGACCAGTTCTTATGGCAAATACAGGGCAGCATAAAAACAACTGCTGCAGCATGGATGTGCCTTTTCCTACACAATGCCACTATGGGATAGCAGAGAGGCACAGAAAGTGAGAGTTCAGAGAATATATATTCATTGAACTTTGGTGGGGTTTATCTTCAAGTCATTTTAAACTCATTTCTCCTTGGAGCTGCAAAGAGCAGAGGGATTTGGCATGCAGCCTGTCACACCTTCTAGAAATGTGTCCAGTACCTGGTGTGAGGTACTGAGGGTACATGTGTTCAACACTGCATCTCCTATGACTGACACAAATATCAGAGGTATTGCCTAAACATGGTGCTCCAGCCTTTTCCCATCAGATGACTATTACAGTGAGAAGGACAGCAAAGGTGATACTCGTATTGATGGGCCTTGTCTATGTCCAGAGGAAAGCGAACAAGAGTAACTTCTCAACAACACCTTAATTCACCACTCAGTGAATTTATTATCATCCTGATTACATATTTACTTGAGATTTTGTTTTGAAGCCATGTACAGGGATCAGCACACTGTGTCTCTTGGACTTGCATAGCCTTAGGCAACATGGAGATTATGCCCAAAATCCCAAGCTCCCCAGGGACACAGTCACAACACAAAGCCTGCCAGAGCTGGAGAAGTGTTTGGACAACACTCAGCCACATGGTGGAGTTCTTGGGACGGTGCTGTGCAGTGCTAGGAGATGGACTTGATGATCGATGTGGGTCTCTTCCAAGTCAGGATGCTCTGTGATGCTAGTCTATGATTCCATATTGTCCAAATCCACCATTGATGGCACACTGTCCAGTGACTGGGGCAGTACTCTTTTGCCTTTCTGTGGTGATTCCATCTGAACAGGTCACCAGTTCCTGAGTGCTGGGTTCATCTGTTAAATTGCTACCACCAGTGGTCCCTAGCCCACAAGCACCACCCTAAACAACCCTGGGGCACGTCTGGGGCCACCAATATTCCAAATTTGGGTGTTTGGAAGGGGAAGGCAGTTTATTAGCTGGCTCCAGTGCCAGGGAAAGGTACCAAGCAGATGCCATTTAATCATAAAGGCATCTCCAATGCCAAAGTGGGGGGCCCTCACCTGTCTTTGTGAGGGAGGTGATGCACACAGGGCGGGGCAGCTGCTGCAGCAGCCCCTGCACCAGCCTGGGGCAAACTGGGGGGGCAGTTTGGGGGTGCAGGGTGGGGGGGAATTTGAGGGTCACCCAAGCACAGGGCAGCTCAAAATTCTCCCAGTGAAGTGAACCCATCTCCCTGGGAAGAGGATTCAGTCAGCTTTCTGACTCTGGCACCTGTATTAAACGACTGCAATTACCCAGGACCAGTCTGTGCCTTTGCTCCTCTCCANTTCAGAGAAAATGCAATGGACTGATGTGGAAAGTGGACACAAGAACAAGTCAGGTAGTCCATGTTCCCACCTGGCAAAAGAATCCAAAACTACCAGAAAAACAGCCCATTTTTGGCAGCTTTTGGTTGAGACTTTTATTACTGGGAGACCAAGTGAGCCTGCCTTTAATCCCTTGCAAGGATCAAGGGCAACTAAATCCTAATTCAATTGCTGTAACTTTGCTCTGGTGGACTGAGTATCACACTGGCATTCTGTGACTGGAGCTCAATGCAAAGATTCAATGCACAAACCTGGGTACAAATCTGTGTGCCATGAACACTGCAGGACACTGCATGAGGAGCCCTGTCCAGGGCCAGTATATTTTCCTCGATTTTCTCTTGGCAGGACAGTTTGGGTGTGTGTATTCCCAATGGAAATCTCTCCCCCTCCTTAGATAACTGAGATGTCCTCTTTTAGTAAGGTGCTAAAAACAACAGCCTCTGGTGTCTCGTGGACTTGCAGCTGACCAGTTTTTCTGAAAAGTCAAATAACTTTCTTTGTTTGCCTGAGTCTCTGCTCCCATTAGAAAAGAATTCTCTGGTGGCCACAATGCAAAAAAAGCTCTAAAAGGTGAACTGAGAATAAGTGACACCGCATCACCACCTCAGAATGCTGAGGAACTACAGCTACAGTCCCACAGAAATTAGCTGCTCCACTGCTTTCCAGGCCTTGGACTGTCAGTGCTGACAACATTTTGCTGCCCAAAGGGAGGCACAGAAGGACATCCACTGAAAAACCTTTCGCCGCAGGAAGTCTCTCTGTGGAACACACCCTGTGAAGGGCAAAACTGGTTGCAGATTTCTCTCTAGCCTACAAGGAAACCTCCACAAGATGCAGACAATCCTGAAACTTCCCGTTCCCTGCAATAGGCCTGTGGAAGCCCCTCAGGAGGCACACTGGGTTTGAGAGGAGAAAACTGAAGTCTTCACTCCATCCCTCTCCCAACGCTCATAATTCCGCTCCTGTGTGGCAACAATACAAGCATTTGTGTAGCCACATAACTAACTGCTAAAAAAAAAAAAAAAAGACCTCCTGGTCAACTTAAACAAACAAAAATCTCTCAAAAAATTATTTTTCAGGCATATCAGTCTCCCTGCCAGTTTTATTTTGTGGCTGTGAAACAACTGCTAGCATGGCAAGATCAAGGGCAGGAGGACTGAGTTCAGCAAGAGGAACAGCAGAGCCCTGCACCTGAGAAGGAACAGCTCCATTCACAGTACATTCTGGGGGCCACCCAAGCACAGAGCAGCTTGCCAGGGAAGGATCTGAAGGCTCTGGTGGCCTGGTGTCAGGGAGCTGCTGCTTCCCCTCCTCTCAGCACTGGGGAGGCCAAAGCAGGAGGGCAGTGTTCAGCTCTAGACTCCCCAGAGCATGGAGACACAGGAGAGAGTCCCACAAAGGCTCACAAAAATGGTGAAGGGAATGGAACATCTGCCCTGTGAGGAAAGGCTGGGAGAGCTGGGACTGTGGAGACTGAAGAGAGGGCTCAGGGGCATCTCATCAATGTGTATGAACACCCGAAGTGAGAGTGCAAAGATGATGGGGCCAGGCTCCTCCCAGAAGCACCCGGTGGCAGGAGCAGAGGCACTGGGCACAAAGTGAAACACAGGAATGCTCTGAGTGTTAGGAAACACTTTTTGACTATGAGGGTGATTGAGCACCCACACAGGTTGCCCAGAGAGGTTCTGGAGTCTCCATCCTTGGAGAGATTCATTGTTACTGCCTTATGAGCAAGGCTGGAGGCCATGATTTTTTTTTTATGTGTACTGACTCCAATACCTCAAAATTTTATATCAGATTTACTTTTTCTAATCTCCGTCACCAAAGACTTTCTATTTTTGCAACATTTTAGCAGATGGCATATTTTCTCAAGCAGAAGAGGCTGATTTACTACACTACCAAAGAAGTTTAAAGCTTTTCAGGTAATAAGACTAAAAATACATATTTTTGCTTCTTATTAGTGCTCTCTACATGATTCACATTTCTAATTAGGTCATATTTATTATCACCTATAAATGACTGTGTCTTGAAAACAAAGCCCAAAAAGTAATTCTGAAGTACCTTTTAATTCCAGCACCTGTGTCAAGATTGCATTGTCACCAGCAATGAGAAAGGACAGAGCAAACTGAATAAAGGCCATGCAGACATCTGCTCTCCTCTGGAGACATAAAAATATAAATATAAAATGAAAAAATGTTGTCAGCACACAGATTGTACCCAATGGCAGAATCGATACTGGAACTGCTGATTATCCCCTAGAAGTGCCATAAATGGGTAAGCGAAACAACTTCTATAAACATGCTGCATGCAGACATAGACATACCTTTACATGCAATACATCCACAGTGTATTCAGCTAAAAAACTTCTTGCATTATGCACGTCACTTTTACATAGAAAGGAAAATGTACTAGCTCAAGTGCTTTTCAATTTTCAATATATGACACCAGGGCACATATTCAAAGAAAAAGGAAACATTAACAGCAGTTTCATTCCAAACCCTGCATCACTGAGCTTCCTCACTTGTGCACTGCTTGGTCAGTTCACAAAACTACCCATAAAAAGGGGTGAATATAAAACTGCCAACTCAGGCTCGGTGGAAGCAGTGAAAGCTTGACCTGTAACAGCACCACAGGATACGAACATTGAATCTTGGAATGGTTTGAGTTGGAATGGATCTCAAGGATCACCTCATTCCACCCCCTGCCATGGGCAGGGACACCTTCCACTAGACCAGGTTGCTCCAAGGCCTGTCCAGCCTGGGGCAGTGACAGCTTCTCTGTGCTGGACAGTGTCTCATCTCCCTCACGGCCAAGAATCTCCTCCCAATATCTAATGTAAATATACACTCCTTCAAATAAAAAGTTCGAATAAACTCCGCTCAGTTCGGCAAATCTCGCCCCGATTCGGCTCTTCGGCTACACTCGGCTATTATCGGCTGTTGTCGTCTACACTCGGCTATTTTCGGCAGTTTGGCTCAGCTCGTGCATTCCCGGCTAAACTCGGCTGCTTTCGGCTACCCTCGTCGTCTCGCCCCTATATTCGTTACGGCGGAAGCCACTTCCGATCTACCCGCCATCTTTGTTGTGGCACCCCAAGGCCCCCTCCCGCCCCTCACAACGACGTCTGCCTACTCGG
>VXBQ01010227.1:0-155378 GCA_013400175.1 Phainopepla nitens
ACATCAAGTGCCCACTGTGTGGGAGGTTGACTATTGCAAGACTTTCTTTTTTTTTTTTTCCCCTCTTTTCTTTCTTTTCTTTTCCCACTTGAATGAAAGCAGGAGATACAGTTGGAGTATTATATGTTTTTCTAATAAGCAAATGACAGCCCCAGAAATAAATACTCTGGGATTCTTGGAGCCAGTGCACACACAGTGGCAGGAAATTTTGCCAGGTTGCTGCAAGCGTTTGTGAAATGGTCTCTAATGTCTGATTGGAAAGCACTGCAATATTCAGTGGGATGGACTGAAAGGCAGCCAACATGGCAAACATCTTGGTTGCTTCTACACCAATAATTACCTTTTCTCAAACTTTAACCGGTGGTGTCAAAATATTTTTTCGCTTATAGTCATGAAATGGGTAACAAACACGTCCATTTGTTACTTCACACTACAATATGTTTGGTCTCAAGAGGTTAAGCACTCATCTGTTTCCAAATCGTGTTTAAAATTAAAAAAAATAATAATCCCAAACCCAAACCAACACAACAACAAAAAACTCCCCAAAAAAACCCCCACAACCTTTTCATCCAGGTTGATGTTGTTGAAGCATTTCAGCTTGCATACAAATTATGGTTTTTCAGGATTTCTTATCTCTGATATTTCTCATGACATAATGCCTCCAGTGTTGACCTGCAAGGTAAAACACAGTTTTAAGCAGGAATAACAAAGCTGAGCCTTCCTTCAAGATGGATTTGTTGACAGGAAGAAAAAGGCCTGGACACACAGATAATATTCTGGCTGAAAACAAGTTCAGATTGCTGTGACACAGACAGCAAGGGCACAGCAATCTGTTGGCTTGGCAGAAATGAAAGAGAAATGAAGACTAGACTTTTAGCTTCACTTTCAAACTCTGACTTCAGAACCAGTTATAAAAATACGATTAAAATTATTTTGTGAAGACAAACAAACCTGAAGTCAAGCACAACCCTCTCAGCTGATATGGATTAAAAAGGGCTGTACAGCTCTTCTGATGGCCCAGTTTTAGTGACATCCATGATGTCAGCAGGTACTTTTGTGAGTGTGGCTTTTCAACCTGACCATGGAGAAAATCAATAAATTAAATAAACTAAGTCTGCCAGTGATGCTATAGCACCCTCTTTTTCTTTTTATTAAAGCAGTCAGAAAGGCAAAAAAATATCAAACCCACAAATCCTCCACCAGTTCACTACTGAGCTATAATATATTATACTATGAGTCAACAACATCACGCTGCTGGGAAAAATGGAGAACCATGGTGGGAAGAATAAACAAGTGTCATCTGTAGAACATATGCAGCAACGCTCACGCTTGGCTTGGTAGGGGGGAGGCATACGGCTCAGCTGTGGGCACCACCATCCCAGGAGGATGTGGGCAGAACACAAAAATCCTGGAGAACAGGGACATGGACACTGAGGGGCCTGCTAGAGAAGGCTTAGGGCTGCTTGTTCCAAGGAGCAGAACCCTAGCCCCAGTTCCTTTTGTGGCAGTCCTGGGACACGTGAGAAGCAGCTGGGAGGAAGGAAGGGTTTCCTTCACACTCCCAGGCCCTGGACAGCATTAATCTCTCTGAAGAGCAGGAGTGTCAGAGACAAGACTGAGACAAGCATTCCTGCTGTGACTTCCAGTGTAGCAGGGATTATAAATTTGTGCAATTCGATTTGCATAATTTCTGAGAAGTTCATCATGATCTTGCTGTATGTGCTTGTTTTAAGTTTTCTTACCCCACTGCCGGAGTGAGAGTGCTCAGCTCTCCCTCCTGGTGTCCACCTGGGCCTTCCTTCCAAGCTGCTCCACTTTGCTCTTCCTTCTTTCTGTTTACTGTTACTGGCTTATCAGTGGTTTGCCTGTCTTTGTCCTGAGTCTTCCCTTCTGGATGCTGGAAAATGTGCTGGGTTCCCTTTGCTGACTTAGAAACACCTCCCTTGGAGCAGATAAAGAAACAGGAGTAACCCGGCAGCTTCCACAGACTGACCAGACTGCACAGAAGATGTGCTGCAAATTAAACAAACAATTCAGTTAAAATAGGTGCTAGTGTTTGAAAGTGCTTGAAAGGACAGCAGTGCTATTTTTAAATAATTATTTCTATAATTTTTAAATAACAACTTTGCATTTCAATGTTACTGTAGAAAGCTAAAATGCTTCCAAGCACCAGTATTCTTTTGAGGCAGCAGCATTCTCATTTGAAATTTTAGGCAAACAGAGGGAGTGAGTATGGAGAGAAAGAGAAAAGTCTTTTTCAGGATTGTGTCTTGATAAATCCAAAAACAGAAACATTTTAGAAACAAATTTTCTACGTGCAAGTATCCCAGTTTCCCAGCAACTCTGTCAGTAACTTAACGTTAACTTTGTGGGAAAGCAGCTCTGGACAAGAAACTAAGAGCTTTTTGGAGTCTATTCACAACCTTGCATTTGCATTTGATAAATTGCTTCATTGTTATAACAACCCACCTTTAATGTGATTGATTCTTCCTGGTTTTACACAAAAAGCATTTGGTTTAAAATAATAATCATTCAGCATTTTCTCTATCATTACATCAGAAGTTCTGTCAAAATGTTTCAAAACTTCCAGAAAGTTGTTTAAGTATTTTCCTCAATTAAAAACCATTTTACATGGGCTATGTTTCTCTACATTTTACATAAAACTGGAACTAATTTTTATAGCATGGTTTTAATAGGTTGAAAACAGAATGTTTACTTATCTAGATAACTACTAAAAGCTAAAAGAAAGTGAGTTGTAACACTGTTGTGGCCATAACAAAAAATACAAAATTTTGTTTGGTGTTTTTAATTAATATTCCAGATATTCACCAATTCCCCAACTGCATTCACAATTCCTTGAAAGAATTGCACAGGATCCAAGTTTCTTCTAATTTATGCAGTCGTAATATTTTTTTTACATAATGGAGTTATTCATACCAACATAAGCAGGACCACACTCTGAGCAAGCTGGATCTTAAAAGTATTTCAACCCAGCTAATGCCAAGGTGAGGGTTTCTTTAGAACTTTTAAACAGAAATTCATCCAGGCAATTCCTCTGCCACAGTTCCAGCAGCAGCAAAAAGCTCCCCCAGCACATTCTGAGCTACTCCGGTGAGCAATCCAGTGCAGATCTGGTTTCTGCCAGCATCCAGCAAAGTTTTTATCATGGCAATCATCGTGATGGGCACAACAGAGCCCAGCCCCAGGGTATTTAACAGAGTGGCCTCGTGTCCCCTCCTGTGCAGACCCATCCAAGTAGCACCTTGGGAGCTGGGTACACAGCAAGGACCTTCCACCTGCAGCTTGAGAAACACCCAGCCCACATGTGCTTCAGATCCTCTGCATTCATTTCTACTTAAAATTCAGCTTTTCCCCAAGTAGTCTGTAAAATTTTTCTCCACTTAACCTCAAATTGCCTTTCTCCCCTGCTCATAAATTGAGCTGAAATGAAAAAAAAAAAAANTTGGCTTGTCTTGGAGCGTCAAGAAGTAAAACCAGCTTAGAAACAACTGCAAAATGGCAGAAGTAAGTTTCAGTGGGACTTCTAATGTGCTGTGAATTGCACTGGTGCTTAATTAAATTACCTTGCTGAGCCTGGGCCTAAATTAACGTGAGACAAACTCCTCAGTGTTTATTTGGCTTGGATAATTAAAGCAAGTAACAAAATGAGGGTTTAGAGCTAAGGTAAATGAAAGTGTCAGTAATTACGTATTTCTTCACTCAAGCACCTGGCATAGCCTGTTTGGTGTATATAGTGAACATAGGAATAGGTGAACAAAATTCCTCTGCTGCAATCCTCTGCTACAGAAACCAAATGGGACAATTCTTATGAACAAATCCTACCTCATCCTTTTCCATTTGTAAACTATTTCCTTTCAATGGCTTTTTCCATGAAATGACTTTTTGTGTCTCTTTTGTACCCCCTGGTTCTGGGTTCCATTGGAAGCCAGCAAGTGGGAGCACGAGGTATTTACTTATTCACTTTTAGCCTGGAAAAATGAAGGAGACTTTGAAAAGGTTGGTGTCTTCTTGAGAAGGGGAGGAAATTTCACACTGGTTCTTACTGAAACCAGTTCACATATCCCAGGCCTTTCCTCTCTCTATCCCATCTGTCCCCCAACATAACTTGCCCATTTATGCTTTAAGTCTGGTATAATAACTCCAACTCCCTAAAGACCCTGAACCTACTTCCACTCTATAACACCAGGGCAACTCCATCCAGGGCTGTGAAATGGCATTAGCATAGTGCTTTGCAGTATTAACATGAATTAAACTGGAATTGAAAATAAAGACCCCTGAACAGAGTTTCTTTTAGCAGCACTAATAAAATCTGCATTCTTGGCAGCAGCACCCAAAATCTGGTGCACTGGAAACAGAAACCCTTCCTCTGGCTAGTGTCGCCCTTTCCTTCTCACAGCTGCCAAGAACCACAGGTCGTTGCTGGAGGGGAACACCCATCAAGGTCTCTCTTAGTTTGGGGTCCCACCAGAATGAATATTAGCTCAGGGATACCAATTCATCTGCCAATGTCCTCAGCTGATGGAAAAAACGGATTTGAACAGAAATGAGTGAATGGGGGGAAAAGGTCCTCGTAAAGTTTTGAAGTTTTCAAAGGTTTTGTTTTGATGTGGAGTTCAAGGCTCCAATAAACCTTTCTGCAAGTGTAAATGAAACTGAAAATGTGATAAGCTAAACTCTGTGGTTTGCTGGAATAACGAAAATCTATGGACCACACTCATTTCTTCCTGAAGGAGACTGAGTCAGTGCAGTAGCTTCCCTACACAGAATTCTTATTGATGTTTCTTTGTTGTCACCTGTATTTATCATCCACTGTATACATGTAATTCTGGAATCCATCTTTTTGCAACGGCATCTCGTATGTTATTTCTAGTGACACACCAGGGAGGATTCGCATAATAACCAGCTACATACAGCAGCTCTTTGTCTCCCACAGGACACAAAGAGGAATGACTAACCATTCAAAGGGAGTCTTGAAACTCTGCAGCATCAAGTCCTGAGAGATAAAAAGTACCTGATGATTTGAAGGGCTTCTCTTAAGTTTCCTGCAACATGGCATCAGCCTTCAGATGATCTGCTGGGAGCTCATCAGGCCCACATGTGCATCGTTACAGTACTACACTGTTATGATCTTCCTACAGCCAAGCACAGGCAATGCCAGTAAATAAACTAGGGAAGGCAAATCAACATTCCTTCAAGATCTAGGAGGAGAAATATTGCCACAGAGGGATCCTTGTCTACTGCACCTTACTGTTACAAAAGTTTCATTGTAAAAAACCACAGATGCTGAAGAGAAAGTTAAAAACAAAAAAGGGGACTCCAGGGCTGCTTCATCTGGATTGGTGTTTCTGGTATTCTGCTGTCAAGTCTCCTGTAACTATCTGGAAACTTTTCAGAATCATTAGTCATCTAACACCTTCTTCTAAACTGGAACTCTCTTCAGCCTGCAAACAACTCTATATGGCCAGACTTGCCTTGTTTCTTCCTGTCCCAAGAAAAACTTATTGAATACCTGGCCTTTCAATCTCACGGATATCCCAAGTGTCCAAAGCCCTAACATGTATTATTATTCCTTTGTCTCCCAAACTAGCAAGTGGATCCACTCAGCAATAAACCCACCCAACTGAGTGGCCCATTTTCAACTCCTTTGTTCAGGTAACACAACCAGGTTAGCAATCAGTCACCTTTCCAAATGACAAATATCCTGTGTTACAGACAGGAAAAGTGCACGATCTCTTAGATCAGTGGATTTTAACCCCAGCCCTCTCAATCTCCCTCTTTAAGACATCAGCCTATTAACTGACACAAAACACTACAGAAAAACCAGAACAGTCTCCTGTCAGAAGAATGCTTTTGTTGCAAATAATGTCAGAGATTTCTGTAAATAAATCATTGCAAAGGACCACCCATGGTGTGAACAACTACTTTTTTACTGAGGACTTTATCAGTGTCTGTCCAGATCCCTCCCAAGTGCTCCAGCTACTGCCATTCTAAACTGCACGCTGAGAAATGAGTGCAGGAAATGGACTAAGCCGAGGCCACAAAACATTTATCTTAATACTAGTCTGGTAGATTACCATGTTTATTTAAAGTGGCATAACAGTCTGCAGTTGGAAAAAAAAAAAAAAAGCAGCTGTAGGGATTTCCCAGTGCTTTTGACTTCTCAGTGCTTTTCCCCAGCGCTTTTTATTTCTCATCAGCAAATAAAAGGGTGAAACACTGTTCCATGTGGTACTTTCTTCAGTGCCAAAATGTGTGCATGTACTGGAGGGTTAACTCACACCACCTACTCCCCTTGAAAAATTAGTAACCTGACCAATAACCCTTACTCTGGAGGCTTTAGGAACTCATAAATGGCATAATTTTCAAATGTCTGTTAAGCTCATGCAGATGTTGAGATACTTTTATATTTGCTACCCACTTCAGACTTGTGAGTTATTCTCATACTTCAATCAGGAAGTAGCTGGTCTGATCAATATACAAGCTTTTGTCCCACACCTACTGCAGAAAACATGCTCTTGTCCAAGAAAATATGCTGCTTGAGGTCAGGATCAGAGAATTGTATCCAGGAATCATTACCTGAGCCCAAGAACACTAATCTTGACTACTTGGTATGAGATGCTGAGTTTTACAAGTTAATGTAGGTCACGATCTGCCAAAGCCTTAATAAACTCCATTTATATGCATTATAAATTTCTTTCAGAGTCTTTTGGAAAAAATTACTTTTCCTGAAAAAAAAAAATCTCTAAAATACAAACTTTTAGTGACTCATACTTGCCAGCTGCATCAAAGCCCATCAAGGATATTACTCTAGCCACAGAAATCACACTTTTGAAGATCAATACCCTAACAAAACTCACATCAGAAAAACAAATCAATCCACCTAAAAGTTGTGGAATTTGCTTTGAAATCCATTCCCCTGATCTGCTACGTTCATTTCTCTGAATGAGCTTCAGTGTGAACACTGCTTTTTTGCAAGTCAGAGAAAGAAGGCACAGTCATACAGGAAAACATACCCCAAAGGCTCCCTTGTTGAGTGGAGAAGCATTAATAATGAGTTATCTCTACTGGTGGCATTTCAACATGACACACCCAGTGTCACTCTTTGGTTTGCTGGGGATTTTTGCTTTGTTTTTATAGCCACATAACCTCTCTGTATCACCACTATATTGGTCAATCACATGCAGAAAAGAAAAGAAAAATCATCTTTTTTTCCAGTGTTACAGCACATGTAGCATAGTGGAGGGATAATTAACTCACAAGTCTCCCTATTTCCCTTGGAAAATTATTATACTGGCTAATAAACCTTACAGTTATGGGGCTTTTATGAACTTACAAATCCTGCAGTAATTTCAAGTGCATTTGTGGTTTGTTCAGCTGCTTGAACACTTCTCACCTCAGTCACCCTTTCTCCCTGTGAACTCACACCCCAGAAACACCTTGCATCAATGAAAAAGAACTGTGTGATTGAAAGTGTATGCGATTCCTGCACATTCACTCTTTCCATGCCTAATTAGAGGGTTTGGGGGAGCTATGCTGCCAGAGGCTGAGAACTGGGGAGTTTGGTGCTTAACACACTCCGGATTTATTATCTGATCTTCAGGTGAACCACTTAAACCTCTAGTGGTTTAATTTTACCAACTGTAAAACACAAGTAACAATCATCACCTACCTTTAGGTGCCTTCGGACATTTCAGGGAAAACACCATCTCTAGGCCATGGGGATGTGCCAAACTTGTACTGTGAGATCAGCTTCTTCCCTCCAACTTTCCACAGAAGTTCTTGCCATTAGGAAAGCAGAGAATGCAAAACATGCTGACAAACCTACCTGATTTCTTCCCATTAAAAAGGCTTAAAAGATAAATAAATTATGCACAGTATTTTCCAAAACACTGCAGATAAACACTGCACCAATTTCAGTAAAGACTGTGTAAAACAGTAAAAAATTAATAAGTTTGAATAAATATTTCTAAATAGAGAAAGAACTGTTCCATACAACCTCTTGTGCCAATTTATCCCTCTCCACCTGAAAATACCTGAGAAAACTGATGGAGATCATGGGCTCCTCAGAACAAGTGAAAGTTGCAAGCATCATCCTGTGATTTTTCCAAACGGCATTTCCCTCTTGGGCTGCTGATGGGATTCCCCTGGACACACAGTCAATAAATATCCTGGTAAATATGTTTTCATTTCATGAATGATTTCCTTAACCAGTGTGAATGCGATACGTGGCACTTTCAGTACTGTGAACAGCTGAGAAAAGTGTGTCTACAACAAAGCAGGAATGACCTGAAATTCATTCTCACCGACACATGGGTATTCCTGAATGTCACAACACATACCAGTCACCAGCATATTTGTGGACTTGAAAACTTCTGTAATGCCAACTGAACAAGTCCAGGTATTTACCAGGTGTTTAATGCAAAGAAACATGCTATGCTACGTCTCTTCCCTGGCCTTTACTACAGACAAGTGATACTTGTTCTTTCTTTTTCAAATCAGAATTAAAAAAAAAAAAACAACAAAGAAGAACCTTAAACAAAACACTACCCCTCCAGTAGATACTCACCATCATTATTTCTTTTTGAACTGGGAGGTGTGCTTCACTTTGGCAAAAGTTATTTTTAGAGATTCTAAGTCATTGCAAACACCAATCACAGGAAGGAAATGAAGCTCTGTTCAGCTTTGCAAATCTATATTCCAGTGCATACAAGAATCACAGAGCACTCCTCAATATATTTTCAGAAAATATGGCAACAGTGCATTAAATATAATCATGGCTGCATGTTGGCTCTTTGCTCCTATACTCAGAGGTGGAAGATTATGAAGTGGTGTCTTTCATCTTCTAAGTTTGTAGACTTTTTTTCCTTTAAGTATACACATTACAAGGCTTGCAGAGGGTAAAGTCAACAAACTGTGCCCAGGAGCTGGAACCCAGAGCAGAGGAACCAGTTCCTGTTGGGGCTGAGTCTCCACCTCCAGGTTAGTCACCAAGAACGCTGAGCCCTCACACAGAGGCACTTTGTTCTCATCCCAGAAAATCCCAGCGCACCCAGAGAAGCTCATGCTCACAGATGCCTCATCGCAGAGTTTTACAGTCGTGTTTAGGGCTCAGTTTAAAGCTGGGAAATTCACAATGGCCTGAAGTGCTATATGTCAGCATTCTGCTCTCAGTGCTCAGCTGGGCTGTCTCTCAATGCTCAGAGCAGTCCAGGCTGCTGAGATTTAGAGCAGCCTGGGACACACCATTATTTACAGTGCACATCAGACAAGAGCTTTTGTTGATGATCAGCCCTATAAAAGCTTTTTATATGCATATAAAATAGATTAACTCCCCACACCAAGGGTTGCCTTGAACATTTCCTGATCTATATTTACACTTCTTTGGCCTGGTGAAGAGAAAGACAGCACAACAGAGAAAGGTCCTTATTTATACCCCACAAAACGTGTACCTTTGGGAGAAGGGATACTAAAGTTCATAGACCTGCTCAAGGAGTGTAGTGTTGGGTGACAAGCTGGTATTGCTGCTCCCAGGTCTGCTTTTTAACTGGTTTTTCATTAGACCAAGCGTTTATCACGTCAGCTTCAAACATTACAGTTGGTGAAAATCATCCCCTTCACCAGAAGATGAAAAAAACATCCAAATTAATTAAGGAGACAAAAGAAGAATTTTGTATCAGACTTAGAAATTCACACCATGAGAAGCAGTTTAATTTACTGCTTTCACATGTGAGTAAAATTGAAGGATCTGACTTGGAAAAACAAAGTTTATGTATTCTTCATGCTACACAAGCATGGCTGAATTTGCTTTATCTGACACTTACAGAAAGGATGATAACATTCTTTTCTCCACCCAGATAGATGGCATCTCCATAGCAAACTAACTCTGTGTCCTCATACCTCAACATCTCCAGTCCATGATGGGCACTCAATTCTGATCAAGCAGTTAACTTAAGCAAACTTGTCACCTTGGAAGGTAGGGTCATAGCACAGTCCAGTCCCTTACACACAAAATGTCTCTTCTTCAGCTCCTTGCCTCATTTGAAGTCCAACCTAAACACCAGATGAAGGCTGAGCTTTCTTCCAGGAAAGAAAGAAGCTTCCTGAGCTTCCAGGAGGAAGCAACTAAAAGATGTATCCAGCACGTGAATGCTTCCAGGGAAAAAAGGAATGCTCTGCTGCAATCCCTCACTTCTTTAAGAACAAGAATGTAGGGTTTGCCCAATAATAAAAGTTTAATGGCATTATTTTACATGGTGTAAGAGTGAGCCCCGCACTGATCATCTGCTGGACTGAAATTCAAGACATTTAGATGCTCACCACTGACCTGCAAGTCACAGGCCAAAGTCATACCTGGAACAACATCTTGCCATTAGGTTTCTATGTGGCTTATGCAGCAGAGCAACATACAGCATGCACGCTTTTCAGGGAAGTTTTGCAACCTAAAAGTTCCTTATGACACTAAATGGGATCAACTTACAACACTACAGACCTCACAGTCAGCAGGAGCTGTGTGTGCCCTACAAGAGACCTCAAGGCAGATTTCAGTGCTTGCTACAAACCATCCTCTCTGTAGCAGCACAACCCAAACACACCAAAGCAGAGCTAGGTGTCCTCAGAACAGCACTTGGGCAAGATCAGAGGATGCCAGTGGACATGCTGCTCCTGCAGTCCCAGCAGAAGGGTGTGTCAGGGATAGACAGCGTGCGGGGAGCAATGTCTGCAGTGAAGGGGCTTCCAACCAGAGCACTTTGGCTGCACTGCAACAGAGTAATCTGCTACTTCCCCACATGGTCAGCCAGCTCTCCTGGCCAGCAGCACAGAGATGCAGCAGAAACATCTTCCTTTCAAAGGATTCCTCCTGGCTCTAGAGAGGTTTGTAATTTTTGGCAGTCTCAGGATGGGCTGTGCAAAGGGAAAAGGAACTTCTCTGCTCCCTCTCCCACACTGCAGCCACGCAAGACCCAGCCATAACGTAGCTCTTAATAAAAAAGCACAGATGTGCCCTGTAGGCACTTAAAAGTCTAAAAGAAAGAGAAAAAAAGAAACAAAATGTTCCTGTGTGTTTCATAAATTGGTATATAAGCATAATGCAACCTACTATCCAAGACAGAAAATGAAATATCTTTAAAAGTATTGAATCCTTGGTGAATTTTCTCAGTGGATAGGCATGAAGCTATTTAGCCCAGATGTTTCCATAATTCTGATGCATTAGGAGCTGCACAGCAACGTGGCCAAGTGTTAACACAGTGAACTGTAATGTAAAACACGTAAAGATCCTGGCTTCCAGAGTTATTGGAAGTTTTCACTCTAACCACTCTGCTTCCTTAAGCAGCTATATTTTCTTTACAATATGCACTTATATTTTAAAGCACAGAAGAAGAACTAAAGCATTCCCCTCGCTCCCATCAAAAACCTAATTCTGTATGTTCTCTAGAAGAACATAGAGAGGACAATGAGAGATTGACAAGAAGTCTTTCAGAAATGGGAATCGTGCCTCTGAACAGCAAATCTCACACTCCAGGCAAAAGCAGGGCCAGCAAGGCACAGCTGGGTACCACATGAGCAGGTGAAGAAGTGATGGTGAGATTTCTGATGACAACCTGGTGTCCAAAAGACAGACTGTCTCACTGCGAGGCTCTCGTTTGCATCTGTAATGGATTTAGGGATTTGTAGAGGTAGTTTTAAAGATATCCAAGCAGGTGCAATGTGTATGTTTGAATGGCCTGACTGAGTGAAGAAGCAATAATGGGAATATGAAGCAGCACAGGGAAAGGTAAAAACATGTGCTTAGAAGAATGTGAGATAAAGAGTGCAAGAAATAAACTGGCAATCTCTGCAGAAGAACAGTGCAATCGAATATCTCACATTGAGAGTTCATTTGGAAAAATCTTTGTCACTATACTTAATTATCCAGAAGAGTTTAAAATATTTCAGAGATTATTTCTTCACGGTCTACCTGCCAGGATGGGAGCTGAGAGTTTTGCAATTCTTTGAGGCCTTGTTATGTTAAAAGCACAAAACACAATCCTAAATTAATGAAAAATAACTCCTGCCAAAGCCCTGAACCTGCAGTCACAATTCTGCTTTCATGTGAGTACTTGCTGGAACAGACCTCACACTCAGAAAGAAAACCAGGTGTGAGAGGCAGAGTAACTTCCATTTCTTGGAACAAAAAATGCTGAAATTTCATTTAGGCCTGGAGTTTCTCATGCCTTTACTTAGGCTTAGGTTTAGGCTCTACAGAGCACACTGGTGCCATCTACCATGGAATATCACCCTGACCACTCACACACTGATTATCCTCCAGAACAAAATAGACCATGGAGGCCTTGTTTCACTTCTACACAGTAAAAGTTTAGTAACCAAATTTTCTGTATGCTACTGTCAACTGTTCTGCCTTTTTCCCCCTACCTCATGGCTACATAGCAACTTGTCTTTCAACTGTATTTCCCAGCATAACCACTTCAATTCATATTACTGGCTGCTACTTTTATTTAAAAATATTACAGGACTTCCAATTAGAGAGAAGAGAAACCTATATTTCAAAAACCAAGTTTGTAAAGCCATAGTAGGTGGCAGAATTTGTCCTCCTACGTAACAGAGTTTAATCCCAAACTTTCTATTACTCCTGGCTAATTTAAAACATTCTGTTCCTTTCCAGTTGGCTACAGTCCTTGATAGATGCTGGACAAAAGCTGATGACATCTGTAACTGCTAGATAGCTCTCCTGTCTTTAATAGCTAGAGAATTATCATCTAGGCATGGAAAAAGTCAAACATCAGCTTGTACAAGGTTGTTCTACATTGTTTCTAAATTAGTGCTCTGCAATTTAAAAGCTAATCCTTCTATCATCCGTTTCATCCTTACCTGTTTGCCAGCTCAGAGGTTAAATGAAGCAAATATCATGTTACGTTCCTTTAAATTTGGAAAAGGAAAACATATGGGGTAGTGAAAAAAAGAGGTGTAGTCTTCAGATATCTTAAAGTATGAAAACATTATCAAATAACCATTACTGTCATGTTAAAATAAATATTTGAACAAAAAACTCCCAGATAACTAATGACCAGAATATTGTAACAATTACTTCTTTTCTAAAACATTTTTTGAAAACTGTGACAAAAAAAATTCAGACTAAAGAAAGTACTAAAATCATTTGCACATTTGCCTTGGGTTTAACTCACTTCCTTCTCTATCACTCTTCCTGTATGAACTTTAGGAAATGAAAGCATTTTTTTTCCATTGCAAGTACAATGCTAAATAGTGAAGTAACAGCTTAAAAATTGTAATTATTACTCATTGAGATTCTGCAAATGCTGGTGTCTCAATTCTCTTTTTCCATGGGATTACTAACAAGACCATCACCTGTCTCTCTCCAAATAATAGACAGTAAGGACCCTCTAAAGAATGATCACTTGGATTATCCAATTTTTCACACTTCATTTTGTAGAATTACTCTCTTCCTGCATAATTTTCAGTGATGTTTAACTAGCTCCCAAATAGCTCACAGTGTCCACTTTGCTTAACCAGCTTCATTTTTTTCCCAAAATCTAATTGTTCCAGCAAAAATTTTCCTGACATATAACCCAAACTTCTCTTTTTCTGGGTGTTTCTATGTGAAATGGGAGGCCAGAAGAAATACTGCATTTCTGAGTAAATACAGTGACAAAAACATAGCTAAATGCCTGCAGAGGAGAGACGAGCTCCAACAGCTGAGATGAGAGACGCCCCTTCACTAATATTTAATAGAATGTGTACCCAAAAGCACTGGAAAAAAATAATTAATCATAAATCCTATACTCTGCTATTGCTCTGTCCATAATCAGGACCAAAACCTTCAATATTGTCTCATAAGAAATTAACCTAGTGTGACTCAAACATATCTACATTATCTGCAGGCTTTAAAGCTCTTTTGTTGATCAGCAAGTCTGGAGATTGGCTAGTCCATAACATCTTGTATTTATTTTCACTCTATAAACACAGCACATCCCTAAGTTTGGTGCTTTATGAAATAAATTTTCTCTCAATTTGTTTGTAAGAGCAGAAATGTTCTACTGAGTTGTTGTCAATTTTTGTCTATGGTATTTCTTGCTTTGCTAAAGAAAAACAAAGTAAGAAAAGATAGGAGTAATTTTGTTATAAAGAAAATACTCCCCAGAGCACAGGTACGGGAATGCCATTTATCACTGCAAAAACACAGGGAACAAGAACACTTGCAGGTCCTCAGTTTCAGTGCCTGTGCAGAGATTGAGGGACAGTTGATCCTGCCTCAAGTGGGATCAGCTCTGGTTCTATTTTAATGATTCCATTATACTTCTACTTTGACATGGGAGACTGCAGCACTGATATCCAGAGATGAAGACTGGGGCCCATCAGATGTTGCTGGGGATATCTTTCCATAAACTATCAATCTGTCTTTGCCACTATGAGGACTTGTAGTATCACTTCCTATTTGGCAAGATAACACTAGCATTCATTATACCCATTTACACCAGCAACAGCCATTTTTGAGAGACTTCAGGATCAATGTCTGATGGATTAGCTGTAATATTAGATCAGATACAGAATGTTTAAAATTTAAAAGCATTATTCCAATTTGGTCTTGCAATACACTGTTAAGAATACATTGTTTTAATAATTCCTCCCAAGTTTCATGAGGGCTGTGGGTTATAGAATATTTGTAATTAGAAATGGGGCTATATGTCAGAGGCACTCTCTTTCTCTCAGACAGAGCAGCAGAGAAGGTTGATTTCACACAACAGGCTCTAGTCGTGGCAAATCCGTGCCTGTCACAGAGGTTTCTTACAGTGATGGACGGACTCACACAACAATGCAGCCAAACACCAAGTTGTGATTCTTCGTATTTGACGTGTCTTCATTTCCTCCTCCTTAGCCCTGCACCCTCAGGGATTCTGCAGATCCACTAGGAGATTGCTCACCTGGAATACAAAACCCAGGGCCTCTACCTACAAACTCTATTTATTGGCTGCACTTCTGTAAAGCTTCTGGGGGTGGTTGCTTACATCGCACGCCCACCCCTAATCTCTCCTTCATACCCTTACTCAGTCCTAGCTAACGTGTCACTGCTTTTCCCAGCTTTCCAAGCTGCCTTTCTTGCAGTCCCACAAAAACACATGAGATCTAACAAGAACAAGCTGCTCTCCTTTCTCAGCATTTGATTGTGTCCCTTCCCCATTCAAATCCACCTGCCAGATGCTCATCTGCTACCACATAAAATTTGTCCCATGTCAAAACTTCTTTTCCCTACCATTTATCCCAAATGTCGCTTTGCACTGGCCTATCCTTCCCAATTCATCACCCTGTCCATCTGTTTGTCACACTGCTCTACAACCACCCCATGTGTCTTTCCCCACATAAAGCTCATGCCAGACACACACGTTTTTTAATAACACTTTCAAAGCCCTGTGACAACCAATGACTAAAATGGGCTTGTACCAATCCTATAAGGCTCTTTTTATTTATTGAGGAACAGAATACATTTCAAGATGTGCAACTGCTCTCCATGTGGAAGCCATTCCTTTAGATACCACCCTCCTGGCAGGAAAGCACTGAAGCCCAAATGCTTTGCAGCTTTTCCAGGCAGCAGAGGCACCTAAGTCACCAAAAGGATGCTCAAGGCAGAGGGAAAGCTCCAAAACAGACACAGCTTATTTCCCATTCGATAAATGTCAATATTGTACTTCTTAGATAGGAGCAGCCTCTCATACCTTCTGAATAAAAAAAACTAAACCAAACAAAACCCAAACACTTATTGGGTGTTTGATGGTATGAAAATATCTGCTATAATGCACTCCTTTGTTCTTGATTAGGGTTTCCTGAGCTACAAAACTGTGCTGCCCCTACAAAGTCCCTCCTCACACTGCTCGTGGTGGTGCGTGCTGCAGCAGGCTGTCATTCCAGGAGAAGGAAATTCATCCATGCTGGTCCATGCACACAATCACCATTCTAAAAGGTGACCACACTTAGTTACTCATGCAAAATAAAGCAACAAGACAATTATGACCTCACTTACTCTGGATATAAAACGTAAGACTGGTGAACAGGCTTTCCAGCTGTCTGGCCTCCAGGACTAGAAAAATTTGCTCTGGGAGCTCCAGGTTTTCACCCTTTCAAAGCATGTGCTTAAATTTCCCAGAACACAGCAAACCTGAAACAACAATAAAACCTTTTTTCTCCTTGCTCCAAACAGGCTGAAATAATAACCAACGGAAGTAAACTACCCCTACTGAACCATTTTTGAATGCACATACCTCAAATGTAGCCTTTAGCACACTGAGAATTACACAACTGAAAATTCTAAGTCAGCTTTTAAAGGAATAAATGATATGGAGTTAATAAAACAAACAAACAAAACAGAAAATGCACAAGAAGCTACTGTACTGAAACTGTTGCTTTCATAGTACATAAAGGAACTCTTTTTTTCTAATGTAAACACCACTGACACAAAACATCTATGTTGTAGTGCCAGAGGAATACAAAATTCAGCAGCCTGTCTACGAAACCAACCTTGTCATCAAAGTTGTCCTTAACTGTGGGGTCAAACAAAAATGTAGTTCTTCAATTCATTGTGAGGACTGAGGCAGCAAAGGTGGAAAAAAGAAACCAAGTTCATTTGAATTATGCAACAAGTGCTGCCTGTAGTTAAGGAGGTGACACTGAGCCAGAGGAACAGCTGGTACAGGCTGAGACTGAGACTGCAAATCCCAGAAATCTGTGATTTAAAACATCACTTGCAGTTCCTCTACAGCAATTACACCTGAAAAGCACAACACAGGATGTGGCACAGCTATAATCAAAAGGGTTAATTCCATCTGCAAGTCATTAAGTACTTTGGTTTTCAAACAAAATAAACTTTATCAAGAAACTAGCCATTCCATTGCAAGAGCCACCAGACAGCCATTATTAATTGCACAGAATTATATCACCAAGGTCTTGTTTAAAGCTGACCCCAGTTCAGCCAGTGCAATGTTCTGCTGTGTTTGCCCACACCATGTCTGCAAATCTGCTCTAAGCTTCATCTCACAAGCTTCATGAGTCTGTGCCCAAAGCAAACAATAAATTTTGTATCTGTTTATAAAGCATAAAAAATAATCCAGAAAACAAATTGCTACTCATTCCTTAACTGTCCGTATTATGCTGACAAAACTTTATAAACACTCCCTTCTTTTTGACGGTGACCAAAACCAATGCCCTGAGGGCCCAGAGATAATGCCAGAGAAAAGAGGTGGATAGTGGGAAGACTTTCTTCTGTACCATTTCTACCACATCATTTATGACGCTTTTTTTGAATTAACCAGATATCTTTGACTACAGTAACAAGATATCAACTAAACTAATGGTAAGTCTCTGGTTCAGCTCATTTGATGTATTTCCTTTTGCCCATAAGAAGATTTTAATGTAACACCACTCAGGTTAATTTTTAAGATGTCTCACTTCTTTCTTCATTCAGTATCCTCTGACAATCAAAGCCTAGGGCCTCATAACACTAAAATTTTTACAACATTTCAGAACAGCTGCGGTTGTAAAAATAGAAATTTCTCATCATATCATAGTCAGTGTAAGAAAGTTCATTTAGCATAATTTTTCACCTGAAAACATGAAAATAGGTCACATAAACAAGAAAGTGAGATCCTTACCACGTGTTCTGTAAAGCCCTATAAGCACAACATGAGTACAGCCAGGCAGAGAACCATGGGCACTGTGAGTGCAGTTATCAATTATTTAAGGAAAATCTGTCTGGAGACAGCCATGCCAAGCACCTGAATCCACTTTAATGGTGGAAGTAGACACATATGCTTGGGGACTTCAAGTGCTTTCTGAGTATCACTCACTTCAAATATAGGAACAAACAGCAAACTCTGAGCAAGATTGCAGTAAGTGCTGGGATTTGGGGGAGCTCAGCTTGTTGCAGGTTAGCAATGCACAAGCTTTGTATTCATCTGTTGATGCAGATGAAAAGTCAGGAGGTTCAAGTGATCTGGCATAAATGAAGGTTTCCGTATCACAGCTGCTTGTTTGGTAGTACTTAAATGAAAAGGCCTAATGAAAAGTTAAGTGAATAATGTTGCACACTGGAAAAAGTACTCCTTTTGACAAAGTGATTAACTAGAGAGCCTCCACCAGTGCTCCTTGGATGCATTCCCAGGAAAGCCTTTCGTGGTCCTGCTATTCCTCATCCTAGATAAATAAATGAATACAAAACATTACTCAAACATGGAGAAAGTTGTTTTCAGCAATTGACAGGATGTGTTTTGATAACAGTGCACTTGGTATTAAAAACACACATATCGCAGCACTTATAGAGAGAGCACTATTTCTCATGCTGTATTTACTCTCAGCTTAACAGAGCATTTCAAAGTCATTCAGTTGTGAAAAGCAGATGAATACATGATACTGCAGAAAATCTTACTTTAAAAATAAGGTTTTTTCCTCTATCAATATTCCTTCGTAACAACTTGTGAAGTTTCTGAAAAATAATTTCATTTTAAGCAACCATAATTTGAAAGTATTCAAATCAACTCACACTTTGGTGCTTTTATAGGATATAAATCCTTCTTTTCCATGAGGTATTGTATGTGTTACCTGGAAGCACAAGCTGTGTCAACATTTGATCCAAAAGGTAATCAACATCAGTCAGAAAGTAAGGAAACCACACAGTCCCCCGCCAAGAAATTGCAATTACAAAAACTTGTAGGCTGTAAAAGCTGCACAAGATGAAAATGGGGGAGGGAGTGAGACACAGAAAAAGGATTTAATGGGAAATGAAAGAGGAAAGACTACAGAAAAGGAGAAGAAAGGAGTGAACACTCAGAAGAAATGAGAGCTCTGGCAGTTCACAGGCAGAATGTCTTCCAGAAGAGACATAGAAAATTTGGCACCAGAACTTGAAACAAAAGCCCCAGTGGGACTGAGACTGGGAGGAAAGGCCAAGAGAGAGGGAGAGATGAGCTGTAGTGTTGGCTGGCCACAAAACAAAGACCTTCCCAGCCACATGTGTTGTCATGGCCAGCAGGCAGTGCAGATAAATACATCTCCAGTTTGTGGCATGAAAGCATCTGTAGTTCTTATAGAAGAATCTAAATTAAGTTAGGAGGTTTTAATTCTGATTATGTCTCAAATTTTAGAGCTGGAACAATGGTCCACATCTTTTTGATGGTCCTGCTCTTATTCTGGTGCAATTGCTGTTGTGCTATCTCACCACTTCTTGCTCTTGTGTGCATCACTGGCACAGCCAGGCAGCTGCAGAGTCTCCACTGTGCCATTAACACATATTGCACACTGGAACTGAAGATGCCCGCCTCCACTGAGTGAACTAGTGGGTACTTCGGCATGCCAAAATGCTCAACAAATTAGTATGCAATGGGTTCTCAGAAGTGGCAACAGAAAAGGTGGACAGAGCTGGGATTTGGGTTCCTTTACCAGAAAAATTTAAACATTCAAACCCCAAGAGCCCTTAAAGTACCTAAGAGTGATGAAGCTGAATGGCCAGGGATAAAACTGTGGGATTGTGGTACTAGCTAGCTTCATATGGTCCTGCAGAGGTATGCTGAGCTATCTGAGGTGTGCAGAGCTGCAGGCAGGCAGTCTTTTGTAAACACAGATGCCAGGTTTGTTTCTCTTACCCCTCCCTCCTCTCGCTGGTGTTTCTGTTCAGCTGCTGACAGTGTGCTCAAAGCAAGCTTACTTTAAAATGCACTTTTCCTGCACGGTTTTATGGACTGTGCTGAGGGTGTTTCTGATAAGCGATTTACTCTGTGGCTTGGACAATGATGCCATGTGTTGCATGGATGCCTGGGAAGCTTTTACGCCCATGTGGTTCAGTAGCCCTTCATTCCATGATCTCAGGACACGCTGTTTCTCCCTGCCACAGCAAAATGGTGGAAATTACATCTCCCACTTGTGTTTAGGTTGCTGAAGCTGATAAAAACATGGCTGTGGTAAGAATAGAACATTCCTGTAACTTCACAAGAAAGAATTGTTTTCTTCCTGGCTCCTCTTCAGAGCTCAGTGGTTAACAGGGCCAGACTGCCTCTTCTGAACACAGGAGATATTACCAGAGCTCTTTGCCATGCAGCACAAGAACTTCTGCCCAATCTGAATCAAGAAAAATACTGTCTTTTGCAAAGGAGAGGGAAAGAAACATGGTGGTAAAGTCCTACTTGGCTGTTTTCAGTCGAGCTGACAAGCTGTTGTAGGCTGAGTAACTGAAGGCTGAACAAGTTGGCAGGAAAAGAACAGTGTTTTCCAAGCTGGACTCTGTAGCCAAGGCTGATGGGTAACATAACAGACTATATAGCCTCCAGGCAGAATAGAGCCCATAAAATGAAAAAAACCCACAACAAACCACAGCATGCAGTCATCAGATCTATTCATATGTTCAGGACTGGCTGCATAACCAAAGGAAAATTACTTCATTGGGCTCACAGCCCAATAACAAGCTGGAAAGGGTAAGACTTTAGTTCTTGGATTTAACTGAAGGCAATCAGGATGACATCTCCATAAACCTGATATTCCTTGAACAGTTCATGATGACTTTTTTGTTTATCGTAATCCTGAAAATGTCACAACACAAAGGAAATCCAGAGAATAAATGATGCTGCCATCATACAGAACCTACACATTTAAACAGGAAGAATTTCTCTAGCTTCAAACATAGCCAAACACCTTTTTTTTGGTAAAATTATTTTCCAGTCCACAATGTTTGTCCTGGTTCAACAAGTGTCTGTGTTTTAAGCTACATACCCCTTTCATCTTATGACTGTTAAAGTTTTACCAAATTTAGTGTTTAAAGCACACTTGGACTCCTTCGCTGAGGCAATACCATTAAGCAAGTGTACTCCTTATGAATGCCTACTGCCTTTCTCCATACTTGGCTCACTCTTGGATGAACAAGGGCATAAAGGCAGAGAGAAGGTGCCAAGTAGTTTCTCCAGTCAGGAGAAGTATATCCCACCACTCCTGGGAGATGTCCATCTGCCTCGTTCTTGAGAACAAGAACCTTGAGAAGGAAGGCACACCATCACTTGGAATAGTTGTCTTTTTTGGGAGATCAGCTCTTTCTGACGTCAGTGTCTTTTTCCTGCAAACTAGTTCTCGCCCTATCCCTTGGGGGGACATGGAGAATCAATCTGCACCATCCTTCTTACATCCAGCTTTATGAAAAGAGAAATGTCAGACTACCTTTATCAAGGCTAGTCAAAACAAATCAAAATCCTCCAGTTTTTCTAAACCCCTTACTGCCCTGACACGCTTCTCTGAGAACTTCTCTTTATTTGTTTGCCTCAAATCTTCCAAAATTTTACCAGACCTGACTCGGTTGTTGGATACAATCATTAGCTGACTGTTTCAGCTCCTCTTTCAAGTGTTATATGTGTCATCAAACTCTGATGTGTGCCTAAATTAGCTACCTATTCTTAAAGCTCTTTTTCAGTATTTAGCTAAAAGTCTAAATTATTGGTTGTCAAATGAAGTTTAAGGATTTAATTATTTGCATGGTGCCAGATCAAATGTATTAAAATTAATGTTCACAACATGTAACAGTTCTTAACATTTGATGCTGGGACCAAAACCAAACTGCTAAATAGCACAAAAAATCTTGTTATTATCTCTTAATGAGAACCACTGATTATTTTTTACATTTCATTTGACAGTCTTCGTCCTAATTAATTCTACATGGCAAAGTGAAATTACTCTGGTTGATGAGGATCATTCTGACTCCAAAATACACTTATTAAATGAAATTCAAGCATGCTGCTAATCAGGCAAATGAGCATGTGTTGCCAACCAAACATACAAACCCCAACAATGAGATAATACCAGGTATACAAAGCACAGCTATTTAAAGAGAGTAAAAGGCTTTGAGCTTCCCTAAGAGAAAGAGCAACCTAGATGTAAATCTCAACAATCTTCAGGAAGAACATCTTCTGCTTTTTAAATTGTGTTTGGTTTCTATCTCAAAAATAAAGCAACACCTGTATTGCAAAGGGACTAAAGATTGGTAAAGTAGTGGATAGCAAAGCTGTACCAGAGCACAGGCCTCTGTTAATACACAGTGAGAGCAGTTTTCCAGTAATGCCCACTAATGTTTCCCAAGTTTTGGCACATTCATCCAGCAAGTTACTTCAAAACAAATAAAAAAAGTTTAGATTCAACACTGTCTTCCAAGCGACTTTCACTACATCAGGATGCATTTGTTAGATCTTGAGTCAAGGCAGGCCTGTGGATGGTATTATGGGAATAACCTGGCATAGGTAAGTGGAGCCAGCAAAGCTTGCATGTTGATGTGATGATTATTTCTGCATTAGCTTCAAAAAGCTTTGTTTTGCTCAATGACAAGTGAGATGATTAATATCAGAACTGTTTGCTTTCATTTGCATAGAACACATGGCTCCCTGGCTGAAAGGATAATTTTTCCTGGCAAACCTCTGACACAAGAAAGGGCTGAAGACAAGACCTGGCAGTGCAAATGTGTAAAAGGATGCAGGCTGACAGAGGAACTTTACTCTTGCTGAGCAGCAGAGATTTCTGACCATGGCAAATATCTCTTTTTTGGGTCTGAGGAGAGGGGAGATTTCTGTGTTTGCCTGTCCTGGGTGTCTAGGAGCTGAGCCATTGCTGGGGTGATTATGCAGCCTGTCTGCAGTCACTGTCCTCTGTCATTTTGGAAAACACATTTTAAGAGATATATAGGGATGTTCAAGAAGTCTAATGGCTTCAATCAATTTCTCACAAAGCTTTTCAAAGATGAGACAGGAACACAAGTAAAGTGCCATGAAATACTGTGGATTAAACTCCTGAATATACTATTTACTACTTCTGCATGGCAATTACTCATGGGTTTTCCAGGGAGAGGAAGAAAAGTCTGCTTATGTTTCAAAGAAATCAAGTCTTATGCTTCTCCAAATATACAAGAGGAAGTTCACCCCAGTTTTTTGCTCCCTGAAGTATCCCCCTTCCTGACATTTCTTCTTTTGCTGGACTGTCCCAAGGCATAATTAAACCCAGATCTTATCTTCCAGGGACAAAAACAGGTATACGTTAAAAAATAAAGTAGCTGGGGAACTAGAACAGTTGTTTGCATCATATTATTGTCCAGATCCTTGAAGCTTCATTACTAGTCTTTTGAGGAATGCACTGAAGTACAGAATAATAAAGTGTATTAATTGGTATTAATCTCTTCCTACTCTGAAGAGATAGGAGTCTAAAATAAGCCACATACAAGAAGAAAAAAGATGGAGGCAGACTCTTCTATTATTTAAATTTGCATTCAGCTCAGCAGTCTCGTTGGCAGAATAATTTACACCTGTATTTTGCACCATTGTGAGCCAGCACTCTTGGGTCTGCAGCTGAAATCAGAGAGAAGGTGTAAATACAGACACATTAACTACTTGTTTAGGTAGTTCAGATACTTGGCTGATTGTGCTGATATCTACGCTAGCTGTTCTGCTAGGAATAAATCATGTCTTGTCATTCTGTGAGTGCATTTTTATTTGTAGGAGTCTCTTGCCCATAAAAGTATAAATTTAATTATCTTTCTTTTTGTAGCAAGGCACATAACATAAAAAGGATATATTCCAACACAGGTATAACTTTAAATTCGTTTTTCCAGCTTACCCTATCTCTTAACAATTAACACTAAATTGCATTTGCCATTTTCTAGAATGGAATCACTTTAAACAGATAAGCACTGGTATTTTAAATAGATCCTTTTTGGTGTAGGACTGACTTGACTCAAATTATAATGGCATTTTTACTACTATTGCCACATTGATTTTCAAAACTAAAATTTCAGCATCCAGATTTTAGAAAACTTATTTGTTTTCATCTAACAGTGGTGCAGGGGCATTGTGTCACACTGTAGTGCACATTTCAGGAGCTCACACCCATCCCGTTGTCATTCAGTGATGAGCATGGCTCACTCTGCCATTTCTGAATACAATTAAGTGCATTCTGAACCAGTGGAGTGCCCAGTTATCTTAAGAGCAGTCTTCTTTGACTTCTAATCTGCACATAAATTGATTTTTACAGCTGTCTTAACTCTCCCCTCCCCTCCAGTTTCTAAATGCAACTACAGAGATGACTGTAACATGCAAGATATAAAGAGGATGTAGAGATGCAACATATCATCTTGGTATTTAGTGTAACATGTACTTTACAAGAGCTGCATTTATACCCAGCCCTGATTTACTCTGCGACTCTGCTAAGTTGTTTGATAAATACAGTGTTCCTCACAACCAGCAGTCCTTGGAGTATTACTGGGGCAGATTCTTTTCCCTCAGCAATGCCTTAGAAAACTAAATATAGGTGCCTAAAATGAAACCTAGTCATGAACTGCAAGCGCAACACAAAACCAGCATTAAAGCCAGTGAGAGTTCTGGGCACACACAAATGAAGGATACTTTATATAAACCATCATAGACAAGAATCACATTACTAATTAGCAACTGAACAAAATAAACAGGGACCAAGGATATGGAGGAGCTAAAATAAGAATTCGTACTCAAAATGCATGCCTAACTTCCTGAATTTTTCAAGTCCAGTTGACCATAATTTCTATTCTCATTCTTATCCCCTCTTTCTTGCAGGATTAGTAAACGTGAGGTATTTTCCAAGCTCCTAGGTAAATGGGTCTGCTTTACCTTTTCAGAGAAAGGGAGAGAGAACAGCTGTAAATCAGCTGGGTGAAGCTCTGCAGTGTCTTAGCATGGTGGCCTATCCCAAAACTCCCCTAAGCTGTCCTCGTCTGCCAGTTCTACTGGCAGATAAAAGAGGCAGTTAGACAACCTGCCAGAAGGACTTCTGTTCAACAACAGGATTAACTTTGATTTCACAAGTCCTAACAGTAATTTTTTGACTGCCCTTTTTTTTCAATGCCACCTCTTCTATACTCACCTCTGCTTGGTACTCTTAAGAGCAGACAACCCTTGCCTATCAATAAATGGATTTGATCTGGCATCCTCCCACACCTCTGTGGGCACAGCAGGCTCTTTATGTTCTGGAAGGCTGAGAATCCTGTTCTCCAACCAATGCCTGCTCTCAAATGTACAACTGCTTTAATGCCAAGTTAAATCTCTCCTTTCCAATCTTTCACTCTGAGGAATAAAGGGAGGTTGAAATTGCAAATTCTTAATTCCCTGCCATGTTAAACCTAAGCTGTCTCCAAACAGTTTACTTACATCTTTTCATAACACTTTTCACACCGTTCCCCTCCACAAGCTCACGCTTCTTTTGACTTCATTTACCCCTGGGAATCTTTCATGAGATGGAATCAGTGCCAAAACATTGTAACCCACAACCCTTTCTCTCAGGAGCAGAGAAACAATGATGCTCTGGCGTTAGGGCTAAACATGCAAGGACACAAAGACCTCCTGCGCTGCTGTCACTGGTGGGGCAGCTCTGGCAGCACAGTTTGGATGAGCTGCTATGCCAAGAAGCCTCTTTTGTACCTTTTAAAGTCCATTATGAAACTGCCTAAGGTGCAGGATACCAGCAAAAGACCCAGAGTACCTTTCACATGCAAATGTAAGAATAGGAAAAGCTACAACTGGAGGCAAAGAGTCAGACAGAAATGTAAGTGCCAAACCCTAACAAATACAGCCAAAAGCAGTGTGTGCCTGGCTCCATGCATCCAAACTGAAGCTTTCTTGGCCCAAGAGATAATCAGTCCTGGAGAGACAACATGGAACTGTTTTAATGCCAGAAAAAAAATCCATTTGCAACACTGCTATCTTGTCAAGAAAACTGCTGTGGTATGGAAGATGGATCACATGAAAGATGGGCAACAGCCCACAGATAGAGTATGGACTTCCAAGATTTTACCATAACACACTGGTCTTTGCCAAGTGGAGGAGGAAACATGCCAGCAAAAACAGTTCTTCCTCCCAAGATGAGACCAATTACACTCACTTTGTTCCAGGCCAACAGCTTCTGGTTTCCCCCAAGTTCTGACTCAGGGGTGGGGGGGTCACTGCCTCTTACAGACACTTTTCCTCACAGTCTGCTCATCCAAGTTTCTGGCCAGAGGAATACTGTGGCAGGTAATTCCAGGTCTGACCCTGAGTGGGTTTAGGCATGCAATCCATCAATCAATCAATCAGTCAATCAATCAATCCAGTGTGATGCTTATGTCCTGGTGAGCAAACCCTTTAAAGCTGTCAGCCTCACTTCCGGCAGTTTGCATCTTCTTTTTGCACCAGTGCCACGGTCAGATTCAGTGTCACAGCCTTGGTTTAACCACCACTTGTTTATACACATCCTGTGGTTTCTCCAGGCAAGATTAGACACATATAATCCTTCCTCAAAACAGGAGCTGCACTAAATATTTTAGCATTTAGAACATAAATATGAAGGAAGCATGCCTTAGGATTACAGTGGTACAGCATATAGCCCAATTATACAGACATGGAGTACTACATTCTTTTAAACTCCTAATATTTTTTGTTAATGTATTTTCAGGATATTTCGGTCACCTAAACAACCTAGCTAAAGAACTGACTTGAAAACATTCGGATCTGGAGATCTACTACACACATTACATTATATTCTTTTCTAGTTAAGAATATGCAACAGCTGATGTAAATCAACAAAGCTTCCTTGATTTCAGTGCAGCAGTGCCAATTTATAATGTACAAGGATTTAGCTGTACTGTTCCAGCTAAAAACCAAAATTTTATTCAAACTGTCCAAATACACTTTTGACTCACATTTAAGAAAGAAGAAAAGAGACAGACGTGTTTTGATGAGACTAATCTACAAGAGGTGCCTGCTCCTTTTCCACAAAGGCACATTTCTACAGCACTGACAACCCTCCAAGTACCACCTTTCTTTTGAGGGAGTAACATGGAATACCCTTATCCTACTTGCACAGCATTCCTGTCTCTCTTCAGATCACTCCCTCAGCTCAAATATTTTCTTTGGATGCCTCAGGACACACAAGAACACCAGCTTAGGAAAGGGTCTGTCACCTGTGACCTTTAAAAGGAACTTACTCAGAAAGATGGAAAAAATACCATCAGGCAGCAAAAACCTTGTAGAGAATTTGGTATAAGAAGCAAAACAGGTACTTACCAGTACTCAATGTCCATGTTTTACAAGCAGAGCTGTGTGCACGTACACATAAATTCTGCTTCCAAGTCAAATGGGAGGTCTCATTCTTCCCTGCCTGCTGGGAATCTGTAACAAATACTTCTGTCCCCCTGAAACACATTTCTGACTGATGACTTCTCTTATCCATACAACTGTGAGAAGAGCTGGACTGCTGAGGATGGAGAAGTCAAGCTCCTTCTCTGCCGTGCCCAAAGTAGAGTGTATTCGTACATTTGACACACATATACAAATTTTCTTCAGAATAAGTTGCTACTTCTGTCATTTTGTCGACACAGAAAACAAAAAAAAAGGTGATTAAGAATAAGTCTGTCTTCAGTTGTAATCTCAACACAAGTCTTAGTTGTGGGTTGAGCACCTGGTAATGTTGTCTCTGTGATGCCAAGGAGAGAAATCACAGATCACATACCCGAGAGATATTGACTGGTTTCTTACTTTAGAGAAAGAAGCATGTAAGAAAATGAACTTACAAAACAACACCTATTTTCTCTTGCTTCACTTTAATTAGATTACCATATTTGGGGTTGAAAGACTCAGCTAAACTATAATAATCTGTATCCACCAGCTAGATTTTTGCTATAGAATGTAAATGGCACATTTAAATGTTGTTAGCATACAAACCAAATTACCTTTAGAAATAACTGACTCTACAGATGGTGTGTTTTCATGTTTATATATAGAAACCAATACACACAGTTTTAATTCCTCTGCTCTCCTGTAGCTAGTAAACAAACAAAAACTTTCTGATGTTTCTTTTCCTTCATCTTGGTGGGGGAAAAACAAAAAAAGCACAACAAAAACCATAAAACACTCCAAATTGTTATGTTACTTCCACATCTCAAGCCCAGGCTATTAAATTAAGAATAATTATTATCTAATTACCACTGCCATTAATGAGAATCCCACGACTGATATCAATGAACTAAGAATCAGGCAATGAAGCCAGTTTTCATATTTCTTACAAAGTATGAATTAATAAAGAGCGGATTAATGCTGCATAGAAGGATACCCAAATCAGATCCTGATATTTACACTAGACACAAACAATGGGAAATATGAGATACACAATAGTTCCATTTTTAATTTGCCAACTGAATTCAGTGTTAAGACAAAATATTATTATTCAACATCTAAAACAACTGGAAGTGAGATCTGAGTCAAATCCAGACTTTGCTGGAGCAAATGGAGAAGGCTTGAGGGAAAAACCCAGAGTCTTCAGACTTGTTTTTCCCTTGAAAGCATTGCCAGATGAGACAGTCTCATCAATCCTGCAACATAGTCTGACATGTTAATTAACAGTTATGAGGATAAGAAGTATTAATTTACTGTCCCTGCACTTTCAGTGGCAAACAGAAAAAATTTATCTGTAATTTCCCCTAGAAAATGAGAGCTTGCTTTCCCTATGTGCTTTTGGAACAAGTGCAAAGCAAATTATCAAAAAAAGCAACTCACCAAATACAAAAAACATACTCCATTCAAGTGACTTGAACAATTTCACTGCCTACAGTCATTTGAAGACTGAATCCTGAGCTCCACTCGAAGGGAGGAAAAAAGACCTTGAAAAATAACTTGTCCTTACCAAACTCTACCTCAAGGTCCCCGACCTCAAGTCAAGGCTGTACATAAACCTGCTGCTGTTATCTGCCACTGAGACATCAAAATAGGAATCCTCCCAAGACAAAGATTACTTATTTCTCAAAAAAGTTATTTCAACTGCAAGCATACACTTAATTTACCTGCTGAATCATGCCAATCCTTAGTCTGAAGTACAGAAACATGATTTCTGTTCTCATTCAGAGGCAAGATTTACAAAACATCATGTTGATGGCTTATCAGGGTGCTTTTCACTGACTACACTTCTTTTCAGCCAACTTCAAACCATTGTGAGCAAAAGAAAAAACAATGGCTGACAACCAAAGCACAGAAAGACATTCTTTGAATTTTAAGAATAAACTTAAAATTTGGAGTTTTGGGCAGATCATTTTTACACAGATTATGTTTTCCATTATATTTTCAGTCAATTTCTCCAGCTTCCCACCACATATACATAAATCAGACACACACTTTCTTAATTATTGCAGGGAGTGGCATTATAAATCTCTGCTTTTCCCAAGATCTACAACCTCATAAAATCAGAATAATGTGCATCATCTCTCTTGCATAGCTTCTGGCATATCATTTTCACCCTCCTTCCAGCATAATTGAATACTCCGTGGGATATTTGTAGTAATAGTCATCAGTCTCTCTAAGGAAAGAAGTCTGGAAAAAATATGGCAGTTTAACTATCAGATGCCATTTCATAAAAATAAATGTTAATGTTTTCCAAGTACATATGATGTTCTTAATATCATTAAATTTGGGATCTGTTGGTGGAAGCATTTGTATATTGAGCTATCAGGACTGGAGTTAAAACTATGTAGAGAAAATAGTAATTTACCGTGAATTTTGTGACATTTCCCTATCACCAGCATACCCACATAAGTGACAGCATGGACAAGGGCTGCTCTCAGGTGAGTTACCCATGCCTCTTTTTATTGCCTAATAAACCTACACTGTAACTCTATAAGCATAACCTCTGAATATCAGGTGGTATTTAATTACACAAGCAACCCCACTGATTTAAGTCATATTTAACAGGGGTAAGAGTCTATTCCTCATGGACAAAATTTAGAAATCTGGAAGTTAACTTGCTTTCCTTTTTTAGTTCCTAGTTACCAAACATTTTATTGATTTGCTTATTGCTTTCCCACAACAAATGCAGATGCATTCTGTTAAAATTTCTATCTCAGAGCTGCTGTTTAATTTTCTATTTGAGTACAAGCTACTATTTTTATAGAGTTGCTCCGATTACAGAAACCATAGGAAAAAGGCTGCTTACCAAATGTGGTAATAAGCACTGAAGATAAATCTTGGGCATTAAGATAAACACAGTGTAATATAAGTTTCATTGAAATTGACTGGAGATGCTACCACTTAGAATTACTCTAAATTCAGCAGAGTAATTCAATCTTGAACAAAAGAACAAAGAAACAAAAGAAGCTCTTTGCATAGTAGTTACTGACTTGTGAGGTCAGTTCTAACGAACGTGTTCCCTGGGAGAGTAAAGCACCACAAGATACACAGCTCTGAAATTCCCAAAACCCAGATCCAAGCCATGCCCTTGAAATACATTGCCAGCTAAACTGTTCCTTTGAAGGACTCAGCTTTGATTTTCACCAAAATTCTTATTACTCTAGAAGCCTCTTTTCTTACCTCCTACATTTAGTGTAGCTACCTTGTTCACTACCCAGTGTATTTGATCAGCAAATCACCAAGCTCAGTAGAGGTACAGTAGAAACTAAGGTAACAGGATACTGATTTTTTCCAAGAGCTTCTCCATGATAAATATGGTATTTAATAAAATTATTTCATTGTCCAACCTGGAACTTTATGCTCCCTCTGAGCATGACATGTCTTGCACCTATGAAGTCAATCAAATGCCAATGTTATTTTTGCTTTTATTACCCAGGGCCAGTAGAGCAGTTTCAGTAAAAATAATTTATACCAACTGTTTCCAGTTAATGGAAATTCAAAGTCTCCAGACAGTGTTTTTTATTTCTGGTGCTTGAATTCTCAAAGAAATAGTGAAGTATAATTGATACCATATGTTTTTTATTGTTTTCCACATGAAAGAATCACGATTTCCAGTGGATCATCGAATTCTGCTGTGGCACTGTGCCAAATCATCAAACACCAAGGTCACAGACAATGAAGGTACAGTGTTCAAAGCAGGAATAGCATGTATCATATCTTGAAATTGAAGGCTTATTTCACTTTGTCTGAGTATACCCAGACAAGAAATTTTCTGGGGTTTTCTGCAGCCTACAAAGCATCTCCTTGTAAATTATGGGCACAAGCCCAAGAAAATGTGCAAATATTCATCACCAAACAACAGGATTACAAAACACTATCAGTTCCAAAAGTACATTACAGTAGAGCCAAGCCAGTGTTTCAGACACTTCAGAAATGTTAATAACCATCAAATCTGAAATTAACTGTACCTACCATATTTCAGGAATATCACTGACACAGAAAAATAGTCTCTTTGTCCCACAGTCGTGCCCGCAGAAGCATCATGTTTGCTGATTGTTTTGAGTATTAATTTAATCTGTTTTACTTGTCTGCTTCAAAAAGCACAGCTAAAAGGCTATTTTTAGAAAATCCGGCAAATCTTTCTGCTTTGGGAAAAAACCCCACTTTTCACTTTGCCTGGAAGTCTACAGCAGGTTGAGTAACTGGATCTTTTTATCATTTTCAACTGATCATCACTGAACATCACTTTCATGATATGTGTCTTAGACAATGGAGAAATGAGACACACATCTAGGAACTCCAGCAGCCCAGGACAATCAAAAACCAAGGTGTGAGACTACCCACAAAGTCATAGCAGTGGCTTTTAGCTTGGACAAGGCTTAAAAAAACAGGAGACAGCTTCCTTTCTCTCAAAGTTTCTTCTTCATATGATTGAAGGAACAATATAACACAAGGAATGACCAAGCATCAGGAATAAATCTGGAGTTATAAAGTCTGAACTGCTTGCAGGGGTATTGCACATGCATTTGCTATCAGCACAGGAACTTCATTTTTTTGTGTCATATACAAAACCACTTCTAAAATAATGGACATGCCACCAAAAGAATTCACCAAAGGCTGAGGAACAAAAACTTCCATGCAACAATTCATGATGCCAATAATACCAAAAGAAGTTCAACTGGCATATTTTATCCAGTGGTAGGACTTCTGTAGAGAAACAGCAACCCAGGCAGATTTTATCTCTCTACTTCTCAGGCAGGAAATTTAATTTTTTGCCTTCTGGAAAAGTTTCAGTTGCAAAGAATTTTGAAGGAACATAATGACAGTACGACCTAAATTGATGGTTTTAAAGAATGGAAATACTAAATTTATGACAGTGACTATGCTATAATCCAATATCTTTGGCTTTGTTAGAGGCAGAACAAACATCACCTCAGGGCTTGAATGACTCTGGGGACAATCTGAAAATATGCCACCATGCCTCCTCCAGGTCACAGAAGAATTGATGGAAAAAGCAATCCTCCCTACAAACATGAGCAGGCAAAGATCTCTGAGAAAGAGTCTCCTTAGTTCTTTCTGCAGAAAATAGACAAAATGGCAATTTTGCAGTTTTCAAGTTTTCCCTATTTTTTGCCTTTCTGCACACACTCTTGTTCATATATAACTTAGCAATGAAGTTAATTTCTGAAAACATCTCAGGGAGTTTCTGGAATCTGCTGGCAGAATAGAGGTAGTTCAGGATAGAACAAGGCCCCCAACATTTCCCACAACAAAATGAAAACTTACACACCTTAGAAACATTACTTTTTCCTTTCACAGGATCGTCAAGGCCGGAATGAGAACGCTGCATTTTTTCTTGAGAGAGGAGAAAAACTTCCACAAATTCTCATTCTGATGAAAGAATCAGAGATTTATCCACCTGTCATCTCTACAGAGCAGTTATCTCTCGTAAGATGAAATGCAAAAATAGCAGTAGTATGCATATGAGATGCAAATCAAATTTTTACCTATCAAATATGTATGAATCTAAATCAAGAGCTAATACCTACCTGCTAAGGTTTTACACAAAAGAGGACATTTTATATATGTCTATTTTTTTTAATGGTTATGAATGCAATATTACCCTTGCAGATATTGTATTTTTCTTCTCCTCATCTATTTATTTTTGTTGCTTTTAAATTACATATTCTTGGGAGACTGCTTAAGGGAATTTGGACATTCTCAAAGAATGGGGGATGCTTAGGTCTGTCTCAGCAAGGGGAAATAAGATGTGGTTTTGCTGGAAATTGCTTTAGAGAAAATAAAAGGACTGGGTAGGAATCTCAAGTATTAAAACCCCTGAAAGTCCAGCTCCCTGTTGTGAATTCAGCGGCACTTTCCAGCCAGTTTTGGTCTGTCTCTTGCCTTCATTTTCTAAAATAATTTGTATTTTTGTTAAACACATACCAACTTCAACCTGTAAAAATGCTTAAACCTCTCACAAATGAGCTTCTGTGTAAATACTGTTGGCTAAACAATACTCAAAGAAGTTGAGACACTAACAAATAATTGGAGCTGATGGTTACAGTTATGAAATGCTTTTGCCAGGGGCAAATAAATTAATAACTTTGTTGTTGTACTGTACCATCTCTAATGCAAAGTACTTGTCTTTACTATTTATTTAGACATGTGCAATAAGACATGAAGCCATGGTTTCTGTAAAATCCCCTGGAGGAAACTTACAGAGCCAACACATCGGGCTCTGGGATTTGGTTCTAATGTTGTGTTCTTGTATGTGATTCCAGTTCTACACATATAAGACAAGAAGCAAAACAGGTCAATTCTCAAGCAGAAATTTTGCCACTTGGCTTGAGAGCCAGCAAGGCCTTCACTAGTTTACTGTCACTCCTACATCCAGCGCCTCCTTGAAAATTTTATTTGAGGAAGGCATTAGCAGCAATATGTGCTGATGATGAGTGCATTCCACTCCTTCAGGTGTACTCTGAGGATTTACTATGCTACATGTACTTTCAAGCCATAGGTGTCTAACCTTTGTTTCTAGATAGTGTTTTATATGTCCCACAGGCTGTATTCCCTCTTGTAGCACAGACCTCATCTGGAAATGCTTCCCGTTGTACACAGTTCCTATTTCTTTGTTAAATATATTCAACAGAATGGCCAAAACAAATGGGAGGAAGCCCAAACTTTTAAAAATAAACAGAGCACAGGACAATTCTTAGCTTTGCGCCACTCGTTCAACCCTAGGTATACAACTGAATTAACAACATTTTTGCCAGACATCTGAGGAATCTCTGCCTGTTCATTTACTCCTGTTTACATTGGAATATTTACAGGCTATCAGTTCTGTGGAAAGGGCAATACAATTTCACCTTGTTAGGCTGCACATCCATTGTGGTCAACTCTTTTCTTTGTGCTCCTTCACAGCCTGTAACAGCTCTGGACTTCAGGGCCAACAGCATGAATGCAATTATCCAATGTCTCCAGTTGCTTCACACTCTCCTACGAGAATATTCTGACCCATATGCTGTCAGCACCAATAGGCCTGCAGTCCCTGAAAGCAGGTAAATTAGTTCAGGGTCAAAGAACACAAAAATCTATTTCCCAAATGTTGGTCACAATGTGGCCTTGCAAGTCACAGCCTTTTCAATCCCATCCCAAACACAATCCATGCCCACAACTCATCATGAGAGCCAGGAGCTGCATGGTTCTAAGATATTAGGCTTTTTACTTTAGCTTCTTCTCACCATGGATCAGTGCAGATAATGAGTGAATGTATAGTCCATCTTTAAAAGGTGTGTGTTTCCCTGCTGAACTCTGCTTTAGTACTTAATTTGCTTGAGCATAGGGAAGAGACAGCCTGTGTGAGCATGAAGGAATGATTCCCTGAGACATCACTGCTAACAGATGGAGCAGAGCTGTCACCAAAGCAAGTAAGACTCAAATCCCAACTGGGAGTCCAGGAATTCCCAAAACTCCCTCATCCAGGAGACAGATGAGGAACTAGCTCCCCTTCTGCCAGCTTAGCCACATTGTGGTGAAGGTAATCCTGATAGCTTTTGCATTAAACAGCTCCAAGTTTCAGACACATACCACTGGCTTAGTATCATCAAGGACCTATAGCTGGGACTAGAGGTGGTCAGAGGTGGATTTTGGATTTTGTTTTTTTCCCTGAAAAAGGTATGTGTTGGTTTGAAAGCAAACCAGTGAGATTCCAAGTCAGAAATACAATTTAATAGAAAAAAAGTAAAATACATGCACTAATACAAAAGAAAAATCACTGACAGAGTCAGAATACAATCTGACACTTTGCTAGTTAGGGTGGTGGTAGTAGTCCAAATGAAGTGGTCTTGCTGAAGTAGTGATCCTGTAGAAAGGTCTGGTATTTCTTATCTTCTGGAAATCAGTGGGTAAGAGTTGTTGTTCTGTCCGAAATCTCAGAGTATATCCAGGTGGGAATGCTTGGCTCCTCTCCCTGGGCGGAGCACCTCATAATGGGATGATGTTGATGTCATTTCACCAGTCATGTGGTGGGCCCTTGATTGCCCATTAAATAGGAATGGCTCCCAGAGGGGGCTATTTATGACTCATGGGGCAAGGCATTGATGGCCCATGAACAGGAGATAGTCCGGGGGAGGAGACAAGAAAAACACTGCCCCTCCTGGTTTCAACAGTTCATGGAGATGGTGATTGAACACATACCTTTGGGCACATATTTACATTGTAAGCTGGGACAAAGTAATGTTTCACTGCCATAGAGGCTAATGAAAAAAGACTCAGATGCCAGAGCATGCCTTGTTCACTTTAGTAAGCAGAGCACCAGTTTAGGACTTTGAACACTACCCTGTGACAAGGATCTTGCATCCTTCTTCAGAAACCCTCTGCTTAGCTTAAGGCAATGTAGATTGCAGATGAAAAATAAATCAAAATGCCACAGTTCTCTCTGGAACAAGACAGGATTAGAAAATTACACTAGAATACCAACAGAGAAGATCAAATTCAATTTTGGCATCCAGAGCCAAACGCTGCAACACTAGCAGAGATTTTGGCTCTCTTTCAGCTTATTCAGACAGTAGCACTGACTCTGCAATTACATTTTTCAGTATGGTAAAGTAGTTATTATCTCTCCCTCTTTTATTCACATTTGTCACAGCAAGTTCCAATCAAGCACATTAACGTTACACAAGATAAATGTGACTGAGCAAATCTGAAACTCGGCATCACTTTTTCTTCATTTATAAGATAGCAAATAAAGACAAAAAATGTTCCTAGAAGATTAACTTGGTTAATAAATACATCTGCAGGCTCAATGCTGAAAAAAAGCAAAACTCCTTCTTTGATCCTTTTACTAGGAACTGTATCAATATAGACTGATAAATGTCCCATTTTTCTAACAATGTAACATGAAGGAAAGAGTTGAGATATACATTGTTATGTACGCAGAGAACCTAGTAAAAAATTCAGATAATCTAGAAATGTAATATTGTGTAAATGAGGAACTATGACTGATAAATACTGATGAATACTGGAAAGCTGTAGAAGAAATATTTCAACACTGGCACTTTCCAAGCCAATTAGAAAATTCGTCTGATTACACTAATCCCCAAAATAGAAAAATCATATCAGGGATTTCCAGCTAATAGCTTTCCTAACTGAAACTGAAAAGGTAGCAAAAGCTCAAGGCTGTCAGACTGCACCACAGATTTCCATCCATGTACAGGAAGGTCAAATGGGTTTTGTAAGTCAGGTGCTAAAAGTAGCATTCATGGAATAATGCAGTTAATGCTTGAGCTCTGATCATCTGAATACTCTTTAGACTCCTCTCACAGATTTGCAAAAAAGCACTGAACAATCTTTGGAACATCTTGTAGCAGTTCTCCAACTTGTAGCACTGTATTTCAAGCCTTATGGGAACTGTCAGTCCCCATAAGGCTTGAAATACAGTGCCCTGGCAGAAAAGGTGGACATAAATCCTGTCCCTTTCAGCAAAAACCATGAGTGCCTCTAGGATATCTGCTTCCTCTCCTTTTAACTTCTCCATGGAAACAGGCACTACTTATGCATATTACATCCATATTCTGTTTTATGCTACAGATAAAATATTGCTAATATGATCTTCAGGTAAGCAGAACAGTCACAACCAATGTCACAGCTAACATGACATGATTGAGAGGAAACATAAATATGCTTTCAGGACTTTTCTGAATTTCACCTGTTCTAGTTCACTTTGGTGGACATTCTTCATTCATATATTGTATAAACTATACCAATATTTTTCAATCATGCACGATGCTGATTAAGCATACTGTGGACTAAATCATAGCAAAAGATGTGGGGTTATAATAGGATAATGACAAGAGAGTAATGAAATCAAGAATACCTGTAGACAGGTAACAAAACAGTAATTTTCATCTGTTTTTGGAGAACAGCATCTATGTTCTCACCATATATTTTATATTTTACCCTTGTTTTCCCTTTTCTCTCCATTCTTGCAACACTAATTGTCAAGGAATGCTTTTGGTCAGCATGCACCAGTAACTACATTTCTCCATGAGGAATTCCTGCACTCACATTTCCTTAGCAGTCCCTGACAGGCTGCCTGTGCACTAAATATTTCATTTCAACTGTTCCACCTGCTGTCTACAAAATTACCAACAACAACATTTTTAAAAAGACCCAATTATCATTGCCCAACCTCAGCCTCCATTACACCCAGGAGAGTCTCCCTGATGTCTTTCATAAGAACAGGCTCTGGCCAACAGAGCACTTTTGAAAATCCGCTCCTCAGCAACAGGAGGGAAGCATAAGCCACCATAATCACATTAAGAAATATCAAAAACATACAAGCAGTCTATTAGCCAGGTCTTTTTCAAATTAAGACCCTCACCCAGCAAAAATGATAGAGAGACCGACCTCTGCCCCAAGTGGAGATGATCACAGGAGTGAGGGCAGCATCTCTAAATAAAACCTTATGCACCCTCCACAAAGACTGCACAAGGCAGTGCAGAGAACAAAAAGGAGCCACAAAAGCACTTTGTTCCAAATTCTACTAGGAATATACTCTCTTTGGTTTGAAAACATTCAGGTCTTCTTTACGTCTCATTACTTGCTCTCAGATCACCAAGCAAGACACAATTATTAAATCTGCAGATGAACTCATATTGTAAGAATTTACGGTTGACAGAAAGACAAATATTCCTGCTATTGTCTGGCTTTCTACTAATTGTTCCTATTATTGGGGTTTTTTTCTGGCAAAAAAGGTAGGATTCACACAAACAGTGGAAACCATCCTCCAAACAGCACAATATTCCATTAGAAAAGCAAGGCTTCCTTAAGTGGTGATAATGTACAACAGAGCACAGGAGTCACTGGTGTAAACTGCTGCTGCTGCTATGTAATTGCTTAGAAAATGTTTCTTTCCCCTCTGGCAGTCTGTGTTCGTGCTGTGAGCTGAACAACCAAGTTTGAGTTGGGAATTCTGCCCACAGGAAAGGCATGTATCACAAAAGGAATAAATAAAACCTCAATTTTCTGTCCAAAAACAAACCTCATCAGGAAACTTTCTCTCAACCTTTGAGAGAGTGCAAGGGCTCACTGGGGGCAGCACTCAGTTGTGTAAACAAGTGTGTGCAGGAGCATTTTGGCTGCCCCGGGCCATGTCTTCTTGTCTCCATGAGGCTGACAAATGAGCCAGGACCTCGTGCCCTTCTGGGCAAATGCAGGCCCAAGTGAGTTGTCCCAGGGTATCTTCCAGAGTACAACAGGGATAAAGCTCAGGAAACCAAATCCCACACACACTGCACAACTTGCCAGAATCAGGGCCTGCAGCGTCAGGTCTGTTATAAGCAATTCATCTTCTTTGCTGGCTGGTTTTTGTTACAGAAGCAATCTGACCAGAGCAGGTACAAAAAGATGAAGGAGGAAAACAGACAGAGAATATGGACTGAAGTGTAGAGTCCTGAAATATCCAGATAGGGATCCCGAAGTAAAAGAAATCCTGCTCGCAAGGGTCTCCTTCCCAGGCATCTGCTATTGTCATTCATATTTGCATTCACTTTCTATCTCACCTTGCAGCGTGGAGCAGCATCTGAGTGCTGCACGGTGCTAACAGGTGGTGATAATCTCACAGATGTCCTTCAAGATATTATGAGAAATGAAGTTTTCACTGCCTGGCCCACACTACACATGGAAGAATGTGCAAGAGTAAGGAGGACAGCTGGGTGGGGAGGATCTGCTTCTGATTAGAGGGGAGGAATATTGTGCATTTTGCATAAAGGCTCCAAGACCAGAAGTCATCTTATACCAATGGTGGCATCTGCCCCTGAATCTTACTGACTCCACAGCCACCTAATTCCAGCTGATGTGCTTAGGGGTAGCTGATGCTCTGCTCTCCCAACACACGTTCTATGTACAGCAACGCTCAGCCATTTTGGACGCACTGTGCTCTTCCTGCACTTCGAAAAAAGTTATTCCAGTGAACACAAAGAATTTATCACTTTGTTCTTTCTGAGCACAGAGAACAACACTAACGTCTTGAAGATATCAAAAGACTTATTTCCTGAGTTAGTTTAGAATGATTTTCTAAGAGCTCACCATGGCTGATAGTCAAAATAAATAAAATTGCTAACAATATTGTACAAAGGTCCTCAGTTAAACTGCCAGTCGCATCAGAGAAAACCATCGTTACACGTCAATATGCCCATAAATTCCCAAAAGTTTTCCACTGCCGCTTTGCAGTGGAAGCTCCACTAAACCCAGGAACTTAGAGCCATAAATACAGCAGTGAGGTGCAATTAAACACCTCCCAGTGTAAGCCATGGGTTTTACACTCATTTTGCAGCAGTATAAAACAGTTACATCCAGCACAGGCAAGCAATGAATCAGTCGTTCCGTGCTGCCACTGGCAGTCAGACAACAGGAGCTATCCGACAGTCAATGGAATCTCATTTCATTTCGAGGAGAGGATTGTGTTTTGTCCCCCCTCCAAGGAAATCCCACAGGGATTTATGTTCCAGAATGGACTCCAAAGCAAACACCCAAAGTGATGATGCAGTGAATTACCTTCAAACCTGAAAACCATAGCAGATGAAACTGCACAGCCCTTTCCCAGTTTAAGGTCTGAGCAGTGGGATTGCTAACTCAGGCCAAGAGCTGGGCTCTGCTGCTCCAAGGCTCGGTGCTAATTTATCTGCACAGAACTGAGTTGCACATCACGGCTGTTCCAAGCAAGAGCAGACTTAGAGGTCTTTGTATTCCTTTTCCAGTTACTTTTGTCCTAACTTTGAGTGCAGGCCTATAAAGAAACCCAAGCAGCAAATGTAGAGGGGTCAATGTCATCAAGCAGCAAGGCTCAATGGGTAGGCATTCTCCTTTCTTCAAGAGAAGTGATGACAAACTCAGAGCATGCTGATTTCTAGTAGTGTTTACTAACGTAGAATGACTTCGTGCATTTTAATATAACTGCAAATGGCATCAAAATTCTTGCATACAACCCCTGACACCATTTAGGAGGAAAAAGCCAGAAAAATTCTGAATGGCATTCCAAACATGATTTCATTAAATGCCTATCACCACACGCACAAATGTAATAAATCTGATAAAGGAAGTAAACAAGAAAGAAAAATATGCCCAGTTATTTGCAATGATGCCATTCATGCTAAAACTCCTCAAGTCTGGACCCACTTTCAGAGGCTCAAGTTGAGTATGCTGATTCCAAGAGCCTGATGTTTGAGGCTACAGCCAGAAAAAGAGAGACATTACCAGCTCCATGTCCTTGTCTGGGCGGAAGGCATGTAAGAGCTTTGATGTGGATGCAGAGTACACGCTGCTCAATCTCATGTCAGGGTTCCAGTTTACTTTGCTTCTGGCTTTACATGCAACACATGTTCAGTTGTTAGAGTCTTTCTGTGTATTACCTCACTGTAGCAAGTGACCTCATGAACTTGCACCGCTAATTCAAAAGGATTAGCGACATTTGCTCGACATTTCTTTGAACTTACTTCTACTAAAGGATGGGCTGGTGAACAGAAGTACATCCTCCCGCAAATATAACAGAAAATGGGCTTTGGTATCTGTTAAAAACATGTGTATCAGCAGGAAGCCTCCTGTTACAAGAAGGAATTAGTTCTGATAACGGACAGAACTTTGATCAAATCCTTTTTCTTTGTTGAAATACATTAACCCCTATTGTCATATGCAGTTCCAGGGGCTGAGCAGCTTCAGCTTCAATTACTGCAGCATGGCTTTGATAGATTACAGAATCAAGTAGCCACAGTCAATTATTTAGAGTTCTGGATCATAGCTGTTTCCAAGGCATTCCCACTGAACTTCAGGATTTAGGGTATTTAGCAGTCTACAAACAAGATTTTCTTCTATTTTGAAGAAAAAAAATCTACCTTTAATTAGAGGATAAACAAGCCATGCTGCCTTTTTTGTTTTAGATTTCTTAATGTGTTACTACCTACTGTGGCAATCATTTAATATTTTGGTTTATTTGGAAATGGAAAACTCGGGAAACCAATCTGGAAACAGAAAACTCTAAGGAGAATGAACTGAGGAGCAGACAACAACCAAATAAAACAGAAAGTGCAGCACAAAACTAATGTCTCTTCTTAAACTGAAAATTGTGCCATCTGATTGCTAAGAGAGTCTTTACTGTAATGTCAGAAGCAGAGGTTCATAAAGAAACCCAGGGGTCCTTCCTTTGCCACTGTGGGATTGAGAGCCTTAGGTTATAAAATCAGCTTTTCCAGGGATAGACAATCACAAAACACACTTGAAATGAAGTAATGCACCTGCCTCCCTTTCTCTCTCCTCAGAGTGGCACATCCCAAACTGTAACCAACTTTTTTATTTCAGGCCATTGCTCTGTAAAAGAGGACAACCAGAGGGCAAAGCTCAGCCCATATAATGTGTATGTTATAAAAGTAAAAAAAAAAAAAAAAATTAGAAAATGTAACTTCACCAAGCATATGCTGTGCTTTATACAATTGTTCTTGGTTGCCAGCTCTTCTTTCTCTCTTCTTGAACTGCAGAGACCACTTGTCTTATTATGTGTGTACAGCCCTTAGCTCAGCTGCCAAGGACCTCCAGGCTTTACTGAAATGTAGAAGACAAATAAGATAATGGAACACACACACTTGGGGTCAGTCTCAGCAAATCTCTAGACCAAGTATCTTCCCTGAAACAATCAGCCCTTTAAAAGAAACACGCAGCTTTCACCTATTTGCTGAGTTTTGTAACATTTGTTTAATATACAGAAAGATGGGTGGTGGCGTGAAAATTAACTAAGTGTCGTGTCACTCCAAGAATCTGGCACAAAACAATACAATATACTGTTATCCTATAAATCTAACCCAGGCTGGAAATTGGCCAGTGCTGCACCACTTGAAATACAGTTTTCATATTGTCACATATTTTAAATCTAAGGGTAACAATATATATCAAAAGCAGATTATTCTCATATGGGGAAAATAAAATAAAGGAAAAATAATTACAAAAACATAGCCAAATGCTAAATTAAACCAAATCCAAATAATAATCTCCAGGCAACCATTAATTATGTGGTGTCCTCAGTCAATTTAAAAGCCATTGCTGCATCTGTGGCTTGGGGGACTGGGATGGGAAAGATGGGAGAGCTCTGTTGATCAAATAAGCCACAATACTTAATGCAAATTTAATACTACATAGTTTATTTGAGCAGACATTACAGGCTGAGAGTGTTGCTTTAGCCCTGTGGTATACAGCAGTTATATCCATTGTCAAGTGCTTTCTCACCATCTACCCTGAGGTCCTGCTGGCACAAAATACCCAAGGCAAGCCATGTCTGAAAGGATCCAGATTCTCCGCACCTCTCACTCATCCACTGAAGGGTCACCAATCTAAAGAACATCTCCACTGAAGATGATATGGCCATTAATTTTAATGATAACACAAGAAACTGTAATGAGTGTGAGCGTCCTGCAATTCTGTTCGGCTAATAAGAAATTTAAAGTTTCAATCTGCACACTATTTACTGAAACAAGCCAGCACAGCACCCTCCCTTCCTCTCCAGCTAATAACACAAAACACAAATCATAGTGTGGCTGGTCCATCCATCAATAATTCACATGTAGGGCAATATCAATCTGCTGGGTGATGCTGAGCAATCTTTTTTGGGTCAGCAATGTCTGTCCCTTCTGCTGGGTCAAAGAAACAGATCTCCTGCTAATAATAAAAAGTCAACATACATTTCTTCAACTCCATGCATATGTTAGTTTGCACACAATCCATAGCAAGAGCTGAGAGTTTCATTTTGTGGTTCACTTTTCTAAATTCAATTTTTACCTGGATGCAATTTCCTTCAAAAACTTTCTAACAAGATAAACTTCCTCAAGAATGCTCAGTTTAAAAAGAGCAGAGGAAGACTTTTAAAACTATTAACAAACATTTCAGACTTGGATCAGATCACTCACAATCCTCAGGGGAATTTAACACTTGAAAATGGCAGAATTTATAAGAAATAGTTGCAGAGTTTCCTGACTAGCTGCATCCTCCTGAAATTTTGCTGAGTTTTGCAACTTTTGCATTTCTACAGCGAGATAAAATGAAAAATACCATTGAAGGGAAAAGGGTTTGTCTTGAATGTACTGGCATTGAAACTATACTTTGATAAAAAATATCAAGCAAGTTCTGCAAATAATTATGTTCCCATGACTGTACCGGAATATGAGTTTGCCTATAACAAGATGTGACTTACTGCTTTTATCTTTCCAGATACCAACTGGCAAGCCAATCTCCAAGTTAGATGCCTGACTACACAAAGAAGATGGATTTTGAATCACTCACAAGCCTCAGAGCAGAGCACTCATCCCCTTCTCCACTCAGAAACACAAATGATGCCACATGACTTTTGTGGAACTCAGTGCTGCTTGGATTTCTAACATCAGATTAATACACTGAGAAATGCAACCACAAATACCTGCCCTGGACAGGCAACAAAGAATATACTCAGCCTCCCAGATATCCCATCAGAGGATACAGAAGTTAAATTACTCAAAAAGCTGCTCACTGTAGACTCTTCACTGGGATCTAGTTAAAATGCAAACAACCATTGGAAATTCAGTTTGTTTTCCCTCTTCCTGTGTTATGCAATGTACTCAAGTTACACAAAGCTGTTTTTTCAGCTGGATCACAACATGGTAGCACATTTGCAGACCAGTGCTGATGTTTCATTAATGATCTCCATAACAAGAAGATCATTGTCTTTTATTTAAATGTTGGCTAAGTTACAATCACATTAAAATTTGCTACATTCTTTTGGATGGCCCAGTATCAGAGAGCAGGTCATGCTTCCTACCAGTAAGGACACTCCAACAATGTACAGGCTATTTTGGGTGAGTGCCTGGTGATTAAAAAAGCCACATAGTTAATGAAGTCTGCCAGCAAAAGAGGAAATCTCAGTTGTTCATGTCAAAACAAGAAGAGAACTTGGTTTGTTAGGTGACATTCAAATGACTCCATATAAAAAAAAAAACAAACATTTTGTGCAGCTGAAACTCTTCCCAGTCAAAGAATCTGATCTAACAGTTGACTCAGAAGAGTTTCAAATTCTGACTTTGCCACAGACTTCAGGGCATGGCCAGGCCAAATCATTATTTCATTTGTCACTTATCAATCACAAACTAGAAGTAGTATTTGCCTTCATTTTTCTTAACTATCTAAACTCTAAGCTCGGGGGTTAGGAATAACTAAGTAGTTACACTAGAAAGTGACACAGCATCCCAGGCTGTGAGAGACAACAAGCAGGAGACCACAGTGCACACATCAAATAAAACTGTAATTCTTAGAGTAACATTTTCAATTGGCCAGTGAGGTTTCATTCCACCAATCTCTCAGCAAATACATTTTCCCAAATGAAAATCTGTTAGCATAGTAAAGAACCATATCATATTAAGGAAAAAAAAAAATCACATTTTATGCAGAGTCAGTTTGAGGTATGAACTAGTAAGAAAATGCTGACAACACAGGTAACACTCAAACACTATTCCAAGTTGAAAACAAGGTTTTCAGACCATTTTTTTAATCACAGCTTACTTTACCAAATTAACTTTACCAAATAGAAAAACATGCACAAAAATCCACCCAACGCCCTCCTCACACGCAGACTCTGACACTCAGACAAGCACCATTTATGCAAACTGGAGATGCTTTAGGGAAAATCCAACACATGACAGAATCAATAAAGTATCAGTAATAAGCAATTAAGATTTTTTTAATTTTTTTTTTTTTAAGAAAACAACTACAAAGAAACTACAACCTTACTAACCTTCAATAAATTTTCCACAGAGATTCCCACACAGTCGGCTCCTCTTGGGAGGTGAAGTGGACAGCAGGGGTGCAATTCCAGAGGGATATCATACCTCATTCAACACAATGTCTCCTTCTCTCACCAACACTTGTGGGTCTCATTTGGCTCCTTCTTTTGGAAATACTGAAATATTGGATAACTACAAGTGTAGTAAGGAACCAAGTATCCTGGGATTTAACTTCCCAGTTTCTTCCTGGACACAGAATCACAAGCAGCCAATCTCAAGTGCTCTTCTGAATGAACCTAACAATGCTGGTTAGCCTCTATTCCGGCAGCTCTGAAAATGTTAGAAAAATGTGAATAAAACACCCCATAATTCAGCAGTTCATTAAAATAGGTGTATTTTACTGCAGGTAATAGTAACAGATACATCGCATCGAAGTAAAAAACACATTACAGGTTGTGTCAAACATACCAGAACATAGCTTTTCTAGGGGTCTTGAACTCTGCATCATTTCTTATGTTGGAAAAAAACCCCCATTCCTGCTTCTATCACTTGCAGATGCATTTTCCTGGGTCACATTCTATCCTAGAAATCCCCAGCAGTGCACAGCCACTGCAATGAGAGTTTGAGCAGGGATCAAGATCTGGCAGGTGCTTCTGGAGAAAGGCTGCAGGAACACTGGGAAAAATACTGGTTCAAGTTGTGAAATCATCAGGGAATACACCACTCATTTTGCACATTTGTTCTTCTGCAAGTAGATGAATGGATCTTTCCAGATTTCTTGGAGAAAGATCTAAACACAAAGATGGCCAGGAAAAGAAGGGTTGAGAAGGTGGCATGGAACAGCAACAATAACCTGAAGGGAAAAGGCAAGAAGGGAAAAAACGCTAAGAGGGAAAACAGATTTTTGTATCTACTCTAATACTCTAATTTATTCCAAGAATTCTACTATAATAAAAGATTCAGTGGAATTGAGAACACAATGGTAAGATATTACAAGGAAATACTTCTGACATTTGCCAGGACTTTTGCAACGGTTAAAATTCCATTTTCCTCTATTTCACATGAAAAAATACCTCAACTTAGATGAAAGTATGAGCTCATAATGTATCTCATTTGCCATACACCTAGACTCTGAGATATTCTCTCCTCAGTTTACACACCCTGCAAAGGCCCACATTTTAACTATTTCTGCTGGAGAACAGTAACATTCTTGCTAGCATCCTCTCACTAGTTATTCCAACAACACCACAGCAACAAGAATGCTGTGAGGAAACAATTCAGCCTCCTCAAAAGAGGCAAATTTGTGTTCAGAAAGCAAATATGGCTAAATGAAAGTATGAAAAAAATCTGTCATTTGTGGCCACAGAGGAAGTGCAGTTCCTGGCTAGGAAGATCTAAATTGCCAGAGCCACTGCCAGGGATTCTACTAAAAGAAAACACATGATCCCTCTAGCAGCTCTTCTCTTTTCCCCTCCTTACTTCTACACTTAGTTATCTATTCTGTTCTGCCATTGAATCACTACAGAGGTTTGGGCAAATCAGATCTAACCAGCTTGGCTCACAGAGACCCTAAGTTTCTGCAGCTCCTGTTTCACTCAATGCAAGATGCAAATGCTTGGATTATTGGCAAACAGGATAGTTAACTGCCGTGAGCTTTAGTTCTCCAGTCCAGAAAGTGGGAGCAATTTACCTCCTCCTTTTCTCAGATGGGGACACCTGTTCTTCTGCAGCAGTGGAGAGGGGAGAAAGCAAGACAAGGAAACAGTCAGAGGACTTCTTCAGGAGTAACAGGGATGTGAACACTACCTGAGCCAGCTCAACAATTACAGGAAATGGCAGCAGATCTAAATCACGACTGGGTGGGAGGAGGCCCTGCCCACAAATGTGACAGTCCTAGCAGGTTCTGTTCAGCAGCTCTTTTTGCTGTAACAATATTATTGCACCAAAGTGAAATATTTTGGCCTCAGTCCAGTAATAACTGAGGCAGGCAATTGTTCTGGAAGAAAAGTTTGCTCAATGTGATGGAAGTAGCCACTGCTTACTGGAGAGAAAATGGAGCAGAAATCTCTCTTTATTCTGGTATTTTGGACTAAGCCTGGACTTCCTGCCCTGCTGTCAAGAAAAGGAATACTCTGCAAGTAGGACCTTAGCAGCAGACAGTGGTTTGAATATATGCTGCCTTGGTCTGGCACACTGCCTGTTAAAACAGTTACACATTTTCTTACAGCCATAAGACTTTCTGGCTTTCCTCTAAGTCAGATAAATTCACCTAAAGCAAAGCATGGAGTGCAAATCAGATCTAGTCAGAGTGCACAGATTTTATTGCTGGAATCTACTGGGCATCTTAGAAAGCCTGATACTCCAGCCTAGAAGTGTAACATAAATAATGAAAACATTTTAATAATGAGACTGTCAAGCAGAAAACCTAACAGAACACCTTTAAGTACTCAAATGCACTTTAAGTGTATGTGCACAAGCCCTTCGGCAGCCAATATACTGATAGAAAGAAAACATCAATAGTTGCAGAAGCAGAACACAGAAAAGACTTAGCCAGATAATGCTCCAATGAGACTCCGACTTCCTGGTTTGTCACTGACACTATCACCCTATAAAGCAACACTGGGCAGCAATTAAAGAAGGGCAGTTATTCACCTCTAACTCAGGGAAGGAAAATAAATGAATGAGCTTTCCCAGGCTGCAGTAGTTCCAGATTGTCTCTCAAAGGGCTGCATCAATTACTGTCACTTATTTGTCAGCAGTACGCAGTGATTAATTGGTGAGATCCACATTTTTGCGTGCCTTACGTCAGACACGGCTCTGCTCCCCCATCTGTTCTTACTGGTGTTACAGACCAAAACGTTCCACATCACGGACCTTGTCAAGGCTGTATTAATGTCTCACAATGGACCCAAGCTAAAACAACTTAAAACCCTACAGATTACCTAAATGTGCTGAAAACAGAGATGTAAAGAGAAGTGACTGAAAGATTTAGTAGAACTGAAAGCTGAGATGCAAAAAACAGCAACAGGCTACATTTTCTTCGGCAAAATGAGAATGTCATGTTGGCAGAATAAGGGAATTTGTTGTCTGTATTAAAATACGTGGGAAAGTTTTTATCACTAATTCAGGATAAGTAGCATTTAACAAAATCCCCCAAGATATTTACAAAATAAGTGGTTACTTAGCAAGGACACCAAAAACAGCCTTAAACTTCTCACATCCTTACCTTCCTATTTAGCAAGGCATTTGAATGCCTCTGACTTATTTTCTAAAAAACATTTGCATTCTATAGACTTTCACAGAAGTCCAACACGCATTTATATGTTTCCTTGGAGTCTTAGCAAACACATACACACATGTATGTGCTAGGTAGGGAATAAATAATTTCATACACATACTACAGCACAGAACAGCAGGACAGTACTGGGTAACATACAAACTTATGTTTATAACTATAACAAAGGATTAATTACCAAAATACCATTTATCATTTATGTGATCATTTTCATGTGTAGAGATAAATGTGCTTTGAAATTTTATTTCAAGTCATGTCAGAGCATGATAACAGCATCCTCCTGGACTCCTTCCTGGGTCCAGGAGTTGTAGTCTATCTGATCTCTGCCAAAGAAACAGCATAAATTTTCTTCAATGCCTTTATCTCTCTCAGTTTCTATCTGTTGTTTCACTATTTGTAACAGCACCACCTTCACCAAAGTGACGTCTAAAGCCCCTGCTAAAATACTGCAACATCAAAGTGAACACCAAAAAAAACAACAAAATCACAGAGATTACAAACTAGGTCTACATGTGGTAGCATTTGACACATTAAAGCTCAGTAATCCTCCAGAAATGAATTTTCATACACTTTGAATATTTTTACTACTTTCTCAAAATTAAATGGAAAAAAAAAATTCTGGAACATCACGCAAAGTATTCAAATGTAAGCACAGAGGAATAATGTTAATATAGGGGAACATTTATGCCAAAATGCAGCTGGCCATGCTTCTGTGATGGCTCTAACCACGACTCCACAGTGGTTATGACAGTTTCAGCAGTGTCAGTAGGACAGGCTCTGACAGCACCTCATCCCATGCTGTTGTGCAGAACAGAACAAAACCAGCCTGTGAGATCTGCCCTTGATCTGAGATTTACTGCTCCCAGAGGGCAGGTCCCCACCTCTGTGGTGCAAACCTGGTCTCTGTCTCTCAGGTGCCAATCAGCACCTTGGACAGTGAGAGGAAACCAGCAACTATTTCCAATTTCTGCTCCAGAATTCACTTTTCTCACTTACTTTTCAATTCCTGACTTTGGCCCCATAGTGTACATTTCTCCTTTCTTGTCCTTTGACTGTTATTCTTTATAAGATATAATCTAAGAGGCTCTCTAAATTATTTTGTGTTGACACAACAATACTTTCTGATAGGTCATTCATTTTACATTAGTTGAGTTCCTCTGCTGCACACCATGAACATCAAACACCACTTCCTCCTATTTCTGTAGCAAAATTCAAAGCTCCACTGGCTTAAAAACATAAACAACATTATGCATTATTTATTATATTGTACCTTGCAGGCTCACCTACACTAATCCTTCTGGATGCATTCAGCACAGGAGTGATCCCTGGCCTCTGGCTTTAAAGCAATTTACTACTACTGCACACACAGCAATATTTTAGATAGAAAGTATAGGTGGGATTGGAAAAGTATTATGTTGTAGAAGGCTCTCATCTGTCTACCTTACAACATTAGAAAAAGTTCCCCAAGCTTGGAATATATCAGTGGTATTTTGTATGCCTTGCCATTATCTTTCAATGCATGGTTCCCTGAACCAGATTTAAAGAGCAATTGTGTGACAGTAGGGGGTAAGAAATGACAGCAAATGCTTGACAAATAAGGTTCAAAAACAGAACAAAAGAACTTCCCAAACCAGAGAGTAGGCAGAACAATTCTTGTAGTCAAATAACATATTCAGAAGAAATGCAGAAGAATCCTAGAACACATATGCGCCCCTTTCTGTTCTAGATAAAGCAAATTAATCAGCAGTTCATCACAAAGACCTGTAGTCTTAAAACCTGGATAATTTAAATCTACAGTATTTAGTGTATTTAAAAATCCACAAGAGGGCAGACACAGAGGTAAACTGAAGACACACAAAGACAGCAGATCAAAGGAAGCCTCAAAACCCTGCCTGGTGTTCTGAAATATGTGTGGTTGGGTTTGTCTCGGTTCTGTGGTTTAAGAAGAATTTGACCATTTGACGGGGGGAATTTTATTAATAATGCATTTAGACTCCTGATTGCCTTTACTTAAAAACATAACCTTGTCATATGCTGAAAATATGAATCCTATTAACCAGGTTCAGGCAATTCTTTATTTGTTCTGAAACCGGCTTTGGTTCCACAGATAATTAAAATGACCAAATGATTTGCCTTGTTCAGTCACTATTAAAAATTAATTTACATTCACAGCAACTCTTCCCTACAGTGTAAATGTTTTGATCTGCATATGTGCATGCATGCTACACATGTAAACTTTTTAACTTGAATATACTGCTTGTGTCTGCTGTAAACAGTGAACTCCATAACCACACTCTGGCACATGTATTTACTGTAATAATTTCTTCTTCCTATGTGAGTATAAATCAATTTCCCAAAGCAAAGTTAAGCAAGTACAAGATGAGAACAAAAAAACATTTTTCATTTTCTCAGAGGATGTTATTGCCAAAATCTACAGCAGATGTGGATTCACCTGAGGTAAGTCTGAAGTGAAAAACAGATACAAGGATTCATCTGTGATCTATTTTGCTTGGTTCCTAGAAAATACTGGTTTTTATGTCTGGGGCTTCTCAAAATATGGCATGACGAACATCAAGCAGAAAAAGAGATGGTGAAAGCAGTTTATCCAGCCAGGGTCTGCTTTCAGAAAAAGCAAATGCAAATGCCACAGCCACTTTGGGTGCACAGCAAATATGCAGCTCCAGTCTTTCAGAGTAAGTGCATTCAGAAGTTGTTTTTACATTTCTGAAAATACCTTTTGAAGCAAAACATTTACGTGTTTATCCTCTACTAACAGAGAGGTGAACTGTGGCTTCCATAGACAACATGACAATAGCCCATATCTTGAGCAGACCTTGCCAGACTCTAATTTAGGAAACAGCAGAGTTAATCATAGGAAATTTGCAATTACAGGATTAGCTACTGACTGGGTTTTTTATATTCACAAGGGAAGTTACCAGCAATTATGATTAAGTCTGCTAGGGAACACACATGTGGTTGGACTTTCTTAGGTTTAATAAATTTATTCACCTGACTAAGAACTTGACACATGATCAGTACTATGCCCAAGAACAGCAATTTCCAATCACATCTAGAGGCTCCAAAACTGACTATTAATTTTCTGTTTCTGGAAAAACCTTGCCTTGTAACATTTAATACAACTCAGAAAATACAACCTTGTTCATCACACTGAGCAATCACATGGCTGGTAGCTGTTAGCCTGAAATCTAAGTAGGATGATTCTTTGTAAGTCTTGTCAATTCAAAAGAAGATTAATTAGACAATTGCAGCTGAACGGATAAATAATTCCTAGTGCCACTGAAATACACAGCAGGAAGGTACCATTCTGGTACAAAGCAAATGCACTAATTTATACCAGGGAAAACCATATTTTTTTTCTTTTTTTTTTTCTTTTAACGAGCTATTAATTGTATAAGTTTAAAAATAAATCACTAAACTTGCATACCAATCAGCAGTTTGTCTCTCTGACTGAGACGAGCTGAATTTTCACCCCTTTGCCACCCCTAGAACGATTGGCTGAGTCACAGCCAGTTCTGTGGCAGCTTTCTACAGACTGATGTTTAGAACGGGGAAAACAAACAAACAAACAAAGTTCAAATCATTGATGTCACAGCTTTTTTCTACTCCAGTTCTCATCTGAATTCTATGGCCACATTCAAACCTCACTGTAATTGCTAGGCCAATGAAAAATATCAAAGCAAGGAGAAGAATCACTGCTTCCAGCCACCCTTGCTGCACTGTAAAGGTGTGGGCAGAAGAATTTAGAGAAGGTTTGGTTTACAGGTTTAGTACATCTGGTCTCATTTGTAGCTCCAACAGAACTGATCTCAGAGACTTTTTCTATATTGAAGAGCTAATCCCAGCCCTGTCATCCCACACAAGCATTTTGGACATGACTGAGGAAACAGTTTAGAAAGGGATAACCTCAACTACCTGGCTTACCAACAACTGCCCCTACTGCAAGGAAACTTTCCACTGCACTCATTTGAGGAAAACTTTTGGGTCAGGTTACCCAAAACTGCAGGATTTTCTCTCAGACATACAGAGTGAGTTTAGAAAATAAAAATACAGCAAGAGATTTAAGAGGGTGTCTTTACATGGCTCAAGGCTGTTGAAATCACAAGGAAGGATAGGAAAGCTCAGGTCTTGGCACAGTCTGCCCAGAACAACCCAGTAATACAACAACCTTCTCCTTCTGCAAAAGCCAATCAGCAGAAAATGTCCTCTGCATAAGCTGTCAGTGTCACCTGGCAAGATTGAATTACTAGCTAAACTCAGTGTTCAATATCAGAAGGGAAGCCTCCTGCCTTGGTTAGAAACAGCAAACTCCCATAAACGCAGAAAAGTGTGCATCTTGTAAAGATGAGTGTACTCTTAATTTAATAATTCATCCTCCTCTTGCATTTTCTAGATTGAATCTGATTAAATAGCTATTTCCAACCATGGTTTTATTATTCTAAGTTTTTAAAAATTTTGCTCTACGTGATAAAGGAAGAAAAAGTGAGATCTTTAATCACTATTTTTTTCTTCCATGCCCAAATGGCTTTTATTATTTCATCTCAGCAGATCTAATCCCCACTTTACCTACTATAAAATTGAACAAATTGCACACAGATGCAGAAGGTAATGCAGTGACCAAATCCTCCAAGTTTTATCACAGTATAACTGACCTATGTTAAAAAGTCAGAACATGCCAGACAAAAGGACTTGAATGCTTTAAAACATGTAGAACAAGATACCATTTTTTGAAATTACTTTGATGCTTCTTGTCTTGCAAAGTGGATTTATGATCCACCTTGAATTTGGCAGATCAAGTTTGTTAAAGAGTATTTTAAAGTCTGAGGCATGACACAGAGAATGATCACAACATTAGTACCAAAGAGCTAACCTGGCTAATGCTGCAGTGGAGGTCTCTTCTCCAGTGGCAACCTTACCTGTCCTATCACTTCCTCCCACTTTTGTTTGAACAGTTGGTAAACCGGAAATGAACTTGTGGATTTAAGGGCTAATAGTCTTTTCCCTGTAGAAAAAAAACCCCTGAAACCACAAACCCAAAACAACTTTTATTATTGGTTCCTTTTTGCAGAATGCCCTTCTCAAAGAAAAACAGAAATGAAAACAACCTCTCTTCGATTATTGTTCAGCGAAGAACATGCTGCTTCACCATGCAACAAATGGAATTAGAAAATTGACAACCATTTATTCCCAGTTCACTATGTGCTACATCTACCTGATGCTGCTGCTGTGTACAAACATGCTGAGACGCTTCCATTGCTTCAGAGATTTGAAAGATAAAGGCAATGAACACATGACCAATGATATTTGAAGTACAGCTGATCATATCTGTGATGCAAGATGTCTTACGTCTCTAACCAAAATAACTTAAAAATAAAAGGTTGCAATTTTGTCTCATTGTTGCTCTAAATTTTTTTTAACAAAATATCAAATTCAAATGGGGACATTTTCTGGTTCTATTTGTACAGAACCGAGTTCCTGCTTATCCGGACATCCTGCTAGCAAAAACCTAGACAATGGAGTCAAACACCAAAATTTAGTTAGACTCTACTAATTTCCAGGAGCACACAGAGAATCAGACTTCCAGAGCCCTAAGAAACTGTGATCTTGCCTTTCCATTCTAGCCGTTTATGTATCTGAACTAAAATCACTTAATGTATATGCATGCATACCTTTTTTCTGAAAGCCCTGCGAGATCACGCCATTTCAAAAACCTAGGTGGCAACTCTTACTATTTTTCTCTTTCTTAAATTGAATAATAATTCCTAAATCCAAGTTTCCTTGGGTTAGTTGTTGGAAAGACCTCATGGTCTTACACAGTAGCACCAGGAGTCAAACACTAAGAGGCTTTGTTTTTGTTTCTCCATCTTACTCTACCTAGATTTGTCTGATGTACCTGGCCCAGGACATGCGCAGTGATGGAGGTTCAGGAATATTTTCCTGCCTACCTCAGCTGGAGTCCATGGAGATAAATGGACCATCAAGTCTACCCTGCACTTGTCACACGGGCGGGTATTTCCCCCTCGTTTCCCTCATCACTGGAGGGTGATGACAGCTTGAATATCATGGCCAGCTCTGATCCCACTGCTGCTGTAATGTGAGAGGCAGCTGATGTTAGCAAACTCCAAGACATTGCTACTTGAGCATAACAGGGCTCAGGGAAAGTGAGCAGCAAACACTGAGCTCTGCAAGTTCACTGTCTGCCCCTGCCCAGAGCATTGCACAGAGTCAGGAAGAGCTTACAAAGAGAAGGGGACAGGAGATAAAAGGAACTAAATAGACAATAACTATTAAAGAAAAGACTGGCTATCCCAGGTTGAATTGTTCAATGAGTAATTTTCCAGGTCAAGCAAATTTTATCTGTGACAACTTTTCAGCTGTGACCTAAATCACTTAAATTTCTCCTATCTTCTTGATGTACCACAGAACATACAGCTGTCAGAATTCATGTTGAAGAACACAACTTTACAACTGTAACTGTTTTTGTATTCTGAGCACACACTTGCCTAAAAAACCCAAATAAGCAGACTTCAAATCTCACTGTGAAGAAAATCCCAACATTTCAGTGCAATAAGTATGTAATTGAACTGAAAACATTTTACTGGACCCTGATCACACCCAGACAGCCGCACACTAAGCTCCTCCACTCAAAGAAGTGCTTTAGAGGGACTGTTATGCCTTTTAAACTGAAAAAAATACATAATAAATACAGAGTCAGATGTCTTGGAATAATGAAAGCACTGGTACTTATAGACACAAATGGAAAGAACTAAAGGCTGCAATCTAAAACAACATAAAATGCTCGGCAGAGGTTAACTTACACTATTCCCTCCTTTATCTGATTTCTGCTTAGGACTTGATAGTTTAAATTAAAGAGCGCATTAAATCCTTCACGGTCATACAGACAGACCAGAAATCTAACACTAGAAAATGGAAGGATATTTATCATCTTAATGATTTATATCACCTTTAGGCCACACAGCTGATCAGAATGAAAAGCAAAAGGAACTAGTGAGAGTACTGCCGTTCCTAACATCAGAGATGGAGCTCTCTCCAAGAGGGGCTAATGGTAATGGAAAAATTAGGAGAACAAACAGAATGGTATCTGCAAAAAATTACAGAACGTGGGGAAAAAGTCACAACCTTCTAAAATTACAGTGACTACCCACTCTTACAGGAATATCTCTATATTTTTATATTATTTTGCAAGGCACCACTTATCATGGAGAAGTCAGCATTTCAATAAATGATGATTAATGAACAAACATAAAAACACAACACTAAAAAATTTACAATTACCTTTAGAGCAAGAGGATTCACTTTATCACTTTTCAAAATCAGGAGAAAGGAATGTTCTCTATTTTTCCCACGTAATACCAAGTGGGACACTGTCAATGGAAATTTTTACTCAAAGAAGAAGGGCTTGCTGGTTTGCCTTTTTTTTTTTCCTGTTTATTTTGGTTTGCTCCCTTTTTCTTCTTTAAGAAAGCTATGATCAAATAAAAATATGTAGCATACTGGTAATTCTGCCTTGCATATAAAATCAATTACACAGTTCATGAATCCAGTAATGTGAAACGTATTACCTCTGACTGGGAGAAGTTCAGGCCCCCATGGAAAGAACAGGGCAGCTTTTGCTGTGAAAAGACCTGGAGCTGCCAAGCCAGGTGCTGGCTCTGTAGCAGCTCAGGTCTGCAGCCATTTTAGCCCAAAGGGAAAGTTCCTGGAGGACAAGATGGAAAAGATGCTCACTTGGAGCTGGGCTTCAACCTCCTGCACCTGCTTGTTGTGTTTGCCAGGAAGGTCTGAATTCCCTCATTGATCCTGTCAATCTCTTGTTCTGTTGACACCGTTAAAAAGATCAAAGTTTCAGCTGCTTAACTGCTGTTGCTGATTACATACAGCAAGATTAATCTTTATATACTGAAGCTCACCTAGAAATAATTAAAAGAAAAAGGACATTCTCCTCTCTATTTACTGACTTTCACAGCTAAGTATTCTTCTCAAAAGCAGATATTAACTCTAAACATGTAGCAACCTTGCAATACAGATTTATGGCAAAAAGCCTCTGCAAAACATGTACATGTTAAATTATCTTCTTTTTCCTTTCCCAAAAGGATTTTCTTCTTTATATTTTATCAGACTTGTCCCTCAAAAACTCCTTCAAAAACCTTCACTTTTTGTTTTTCTGTTTTGTTTTTTAGTGTTTCATTTTCCTTCTATTTTTCTTTGTGACTAAGTTTGTACTGACCAAATGGAAGATGTAAAAATATAAAAGGCTGAAAAACAAAGAACTGGAATGTTGCTTTTCTATGACTCAATTCTTCATTTCACTGATGTCAAAAAGGTGAACAACAAAGTAACCCACCCCAGACATGTCAAAAAAGTCACCAATCTAATTCTCCTTGGAGATAATTACGAATATATAGCTAAAAAACCATCACAAAAGTCAGTATATGATACTGGTTGCTTTTGCTATATAATATGTAAAATTATATTACTTTTATAGTGACTACCAGTAAATTAAAGTTTTTTGGACCTAGAAATAAACTTCTGATAAATTGTAACAAAATCTCTACAAAAAATGAGAGAAAATATTCTTTACTCAGCTTTATAATGCTTTTTTTCAACTATATTTGTCTTAGACACATGGATTATACTTGATTTAAATGAACAATCATTTGTGGAATGGAACCGGCAAAGTCCCCAAGTTTCTCCTACCTCTCAGGAAGCAAATAGGGCATGAAGGCTTAGGATGCTTTCATACATAGGAGGTTACCACAAACGAGAATTATTCACAATTACACTTCTCCAAAATCTGCAGGAACCCTATACTGATGTCCCGGTTCATTTTGCAAAACACTGACAGGTCCAAAATGAATCTGAACAGTTTGCTAATGCCAGAGCCTTAATATTAACTGCTGATAACTCAGGAATTCCATATGCAATCACCCTCTCAAGTTACAGTTTTACTGTCCTTGTAGATAAGAATTTCTTGGTTATCTGGTTGTACAAGAGGGCCTCTGGGAGGCTCTTCTGAAGAGTCTTCTGCAGCAAACAACTCACTCTGCTAACATAAAGAATTAGATTGATACTTGGTTTTAAAGCAGTATTTTTCCCAGTGCTCATGAACAGAATTAAGGAAAAAAAAAAAGAAAAAGAAAAAGGTATTTAAGTGGTATGAAGAAATCCAGGGCATCTGATTCAGCAGGAAGAAACACTGTGGGAACCAGCTATTCACCAGGAAATCAAATACATGTAAACTCAACAATTCTAGCTGCTCAAGCCACCCTGTTAAGATGTCTTTCTACTCGCCTTGCCAGCCACAGTGATAAGTATGAATACAGTACTTAAAACTAAATTGCTCAAAATTTTTGCTTCAGTCTTGTTTCATGTAACCAGAAGAAATAAATCCTCCTCAGTCTCATACAGGAATACTGAACGTTGACAGATTTCCACAGTTCTCTACCCACACATTTTGGCATGTCAAGAACCAATTCAACTTAATGAGTTTCATACAGCAACAAGAAAGCTGCAAATAAAATGAGACAAAATTGTGTTACAACAAAATGCAGAATTATGATATGAATAAAACAAGCCTAGATACAAACAGCAGTCAATTAGAATGACAAATTCTGTGTGGTTTCAAATTAAATAATTTTAATGAAGCCTTGTAGGTTAGATACAGAAATACAGTTGCAGACAGCCAAGAGTTCAGCTACAAGTGTCCAAGATTTCCAGGCACTGTTACTAGTATCTAAGGATGTTATTAACAAAGAGAAGTTTGCTTAAAATGAGTATAAAATTTTTTTTAAGTTCTTGTTTCTTCTTTTTTTTTTTTTTTTATTTTCAAGCTGTTTTACATCAGAATGTTTTTGGAGGTTTTTTCCTACTAACGTATTTTCAGCAAAATTGGGAAAAATAACATGTGAAGGCATTACAGTTGTTTCTCCTGACTGTGCTTACTGGCCAGGTGGAAAGTCTGGAGTTTGTACACGTGCAAATGCACCACTTTGCATCCACTCTTCTCGCTGAGGCCATATTTAGCTATCAGTTTCTCCATGGACATTTTCCATGTGCACTTTGAGGTAGTCATTCCTTGTAAACTTCTTGTGGCAGAGCTGGCACTCTGCCATGGGGCGGTTGGGGTTGTGAGTCAGCTTGTGTCGGATCAGCATCTTCTTCAGGCTGAAGGACAGGTCACAAACCTGAGGCAGTGAACACAAGACAAAGAAAGTTTTAAAACCTCAGGCATGTATAACACTCCTAAGGTTAGATCACTGAGGCCCCAGCCACACATACCTGCAGTACTTAATAAATGAGCTGGTCTTTGGAAGAAAACTCCTTCAGAGAGCACCTGAAAGATTTTTACTCTGCCTGGAATCTTTTTACATTGCATATTAGGGGTGGTACCACAGGCACAAGGATGCTGTCTGTCTAAAAAAGACTCAATCTTCAAAATACTAACACCTTGAGGTGTCCTGGTAACATTGTGGTGCTACCTCAGGTTTTTTTAAAGCTATTGTTCTATCTCGGATGCAGAGAAAATTATGACAAAACATCAGGAGCGTCCATCAGTTCAAAAGAAATATTTCCTTCCAGACCTCCAGAATGACTCCTGCAGCTACCAAAAGAATCTGTTCCAATTGCTCAGTTACAAGGAGGAAGGAGTGAAGAGGTTCTGAAGACTGCAGGAAAGGTTAATTACTAATATAAAGGAAACCCTGTTGTTCCATCCTTTTTCTGCCTGGCCAAGGAAATGGAAGACATCTGGTAAATGAAGGTGCAATTCCTTCACATTATTATCTGGTGTGGTGCTTTCCTCCCTCCACTGCGCTCCTAGCACTACAGTTCATTCTGTCATTTGAATATATGGACAGAGGCATGAGGGACTCTGCCACAGTAAAGCCATTACTTTATAAAAACCCCTGTACTGAAGTTAGAATGAAAAACACAAAAGGCTAAAAGAACAAGTTCAGCAAAGAAAAGTTAGAATCAAAAGTTAAGGCAAGACACCAACTCAACTGAAACTGTGAAGTTGTCACATTGACCTAACATGTAAGGAAATACAGTAACATGAATTTGACAGGGAAATGAAGAAAAAAAGAAAAGGAAGCAGATGCTGATTTGACAAATGAAATAGACAAGAGTCATATAATTAAACGAGAATGAACATACATAGGCTGGCACTCTTAAAATTCCTTATTCATTCCAGACAATATCCCTGTCATGCAGAAAAAACTCAAGGCATCCAGGAAAATCCCTCTTGAGAAAAAATGAAGCTTTAAATTTATATTGGCACCAAACTACTGCAAATGCTGAATTGATGACTGGTTTCTTTTGAAACCACAACAACAAGAGCTGAATATCCAAGCAGATTATCTTGACCTCCAGCATATGGATTTTATGCCAATTAAGGCAAAACCATTAAATGACCATAAAATGGCAATGGCCAGAGGCAAGCTCTGTACCCAGAATAATCCCCCCCCATACTGGATGTGCTGCTGCAGTAGAATATTTGTGACTTTTTGACATGACATAATGCTGAAGACCTTCATACAGCAACTGCAGCTCTCCAGCTTTTCCCCTAGTGAATTATCTCTGAATAAACCTCTTTGAGACCCAAGCAACAGCCACCCTTTTGTTACTGACAGTGAACCTCAATTACAGCACCCACTGGTCAGCTCTGAGCACTGCTTTTGCCAAACACCAGTTTCTGTTTCTCCTCCACAGAGCACGCAAAGAGAACCCATACTATTTATCTAATCACAGCCACAAATACCAGTGTGTTAGAAAGTGTTACACACTTGTAAATACTCCATGTTTCTTGAGAGCCAGGGGGCCAATCCGGGACATACACACATACAAGATGTGTGTGTGTTCTGTGTATCTTACACACATATCTTCATTTCTAAAATTAACAGCTTATAACACAGTCTCAAAATACACATTTTTTCATTTATTCTGCTCATGTAACCAATATAATGGCCCTCTGTTCCTCCAAGGTTCTAGCACATTGCCCTACCTTCCTTCTTCAAAATGAGCATGGAATTCACAGGACTATTAAGGGTATGGCACATACTGTGCTGTGCTTATGCAGGAAAGTTTGGGGGATTTTTTTTTTAAGAGTTTGCTTTATATATGAATTTTGTAAGCACTCTTGCAAATCTGCACTTGAGCTCTAATTAATCTCTTCAAAATGATCACAGTTTTGGTCAGGTAGGGAGGATGGAAAAGAATGACATTTGAAAGGAAGTGTAAGATCAACCAGTGAGAGAGTGGAAGGAAATACTGTATTGGAAAGAAACCAGGACAGGCAGTACTTGACCTTTCTGGTCCCCAAAAATAATCTATAGTCTCTGAGAAAGTGAAGTTCAATTGGCCTTCCAGTAAAAAACAGGCTGGTCTGGAGAGGACAGACATCTAATTTGCTATGAAAAATTGCATTTCTATTTCCATATTTCAGTTATTTTCACTTTTCTAGGTGACATGTTTTCAAATTGCCATCTTAAAATGGGAATATTCAATTTCCACTATGATCCGTGGGATGTGAGAGCTTTAAGACATTAAGGTCTGAAAATGCTTTTGCTGATTGATAAGACACAGGAATAGACACATAAATAAACTGTAGCACCTTCCTCACACACAGTACAAGGACTAGTTTCACATGTAACTCAATCCTGCACTGTAATGTCTGTTCCATGTGCCTGAGAGAGAGGGGAGTGAGACAGAAGAAGATGACATGATTTTTATTTCTGACTCTGGGGAAAAAAAATCAATTTAAAGCAAAAATACAGATCAAAAGAATACTAAAAGAAATTGGTACATGGTATTCCAGAGATAAGAATTTGTGCAAGTTTTTGTCATAAATTTCCACTCAAGTCATTATAAGAAAAATAAGGAGAGCATCTACAGTTATCTTGATCAGAATAAAAAATTGTAGGTGAAAATATTTCAGTTTAAAAAGGAAATTTAGTATCGGGTAGCCCACAATAAATGTCCCCACAGGGATATTTTTCTGTAATTGTTCTCTACTGGTTTTCCTGTAGCTTCTACATAAACATCTGGAATCATGCAATGGGCAAGACAGCTCTGGAGGAATGGACTGCTCTGGGTGACATTTACTGTGTCCCCAGTATGTGCAGAACAGGAGCCCAGGTGAAATAAGGAGAAATGATTGAAAACATCCATTTTAGCCCTCTCCAGGAGTGCATTAAGCAACAGACCATAGTGGGCACCTGGGTGACTGGAGCATGCAGGAATGAACAGTGGAGGCAACTGTCCAAACCCCAAAAGATCAGCAGCTTCTGGCAGTGTGCAGCCAGCAAAAGGCTCCTTCTGAAGAGTGGTTTTGGTGAAATCAGGCAGAAACTTGAAGAACAAAAAATATCACCATAACTTAAGGTACACTCTGAAAAATCCTCAAGCAAAGGATTAGGACTAGACAGATTACAGCTGTTTCTAGAAATGCTATAGTTTGGGAAAGTACAGCTCTACTTAATTCATTAGGAAAAATGAAGGAAAAGCTGAAACAGGGAAGTATGTTTTCATATAGCTCCTATTTCTAATTAAAGCAAGGAAAAAGAATAAAATAGAACCACCCTACCAAGTTAGTCTGCAAAAGCACACTGAATCCAAGAGCAGTCAATCTTGGATCCACAGTGTGGGAAGAACTGCATTTACACTGCAAGCTGGCCAAGAGCTGATAAACAGTATAATAATCTGAAAGTTGAAAAAGTTATTGACAATGATTTGGAGTTAGAGAAATCCTCAAGGTTCTATCCAGAGCCAGGCTGAGATTTTCCTGAAAGAATACAGCAAATCTCCTAACTTGTAGACATCAGCAAAATATATTAATTGAACTTTTTCATTAAATTAATATATTTTATTCTCAATGAAATGACATTAGATCATTCATTAAAAAACAGAACAGTTAACAGACCCTTGAAACTTTCCTGCCAAGCTGTTATTCTAATTTTGCATCTAATTACATAAATTTCTGAGCAAATTTTTTCAGCTGCTCAGACTGAGCCATCTAGGATATAACTGAGAGCTGGCAGTCCCCTGCGGCTGCTTCATGAAGAGTCAGTATCACAAAACAAAACACCTACACTAACTCTACCATTCTGATGTCTTTCTCTAAATCCTTGAGCAATAATTTTGGCATTTGATAGTTCTGAGAGACATTACTCCCCCAACAGTTTCTGCAAATTCAGCCTTCCCACCTACCTCCCAAAAGCTGAGAGATGTTGTATACAAGGGGGGCAGGCTGCACGAAGGGTACCTGACAGTGATCTATGAACTGTCACAGGATACACTGCATTTCAGCCCTGCGAGCGTGCACAGCATCCCAGATTTCCTCACTGAACAACAACAAGAGGCTGTGAGCAGATGTTGAAAATACCAGACCAGATTTCACCAGAAACAGGCAATCCTGAATTCACATTTGTGTCATTCAACATCAGAACCACTGAGATTCCATGTAATAAATGAAATCCTTTTTCCTACACAAGCTAATCTCCAAGTATTAACCTGTCATACAATTCATACAGGAACCCAGGCAGCATGAATTTGTAAAAGGTAACATCCAAATTGCATTACTAATGTGAAAATAATTCTTATGGGATCCAAAACCATAAAATGAACGGGTGTGCATGGCTTTTGGCAAGCAAAGAGGGTACCTGAAATTCCCTGAATGGCCTTTCATTCCTTGGGCAATCCAAGCCCATGTGAAGTGTAACTATGCCACAAGCAGTAGGTACAAGGCCACAACATCCCTGCAATTAAATCCTGCTGCTGCACTGAGGCTGAGAAGACAAAGGGAAAGGAGGAGAGGAACTCACATCACACTGGAAGGGCTTCTCCCCGGTGTGGGTCCTCATGTGCTCGTCCAGGCCTCGCTTCTGACTGAAAGCCTTGTTACACTCCGAGCACTGGTACGGCTTTTCCTGCATGGAATGACAACAGCGAGTGAAAGTGAGTCAACACAGAGCCCAGGTCATTAAAGGAGTGGAATTCCATGCTGGATGGTGCAAGTTTTATATTCTCTCCAAGGTATTACAGTCAGTGAAAACAACAGAAAACGACTTTCAAATGATTAAGTGAAAGCTGGGAAAGCTGTGGCCTGACAGTTTCCACTTCAGCACCCACTTACGAATTAATTATCTGTTCCAGTCTTTCAAACCCAGCCATTTGAGGAGTCTGCTTTTTGTCACATGAAAAGTACAGAAACAGAAAATTCCAATGTTGTTTCCTTTATCCTCCACAAATGGTTAAAGCATACAGACAAGTAAGATTATCCACAAAAACTTTGAGTTTGTTTGGAGGTTTCCAAGCAGGGGAAGAGGTGAGGGGAGGAAGAGGAGGTACAAGGAAAGCTTGTGGTAGCAGAAAAAACTTATTTTGAAAAGTGGTGACAGAAAGTTAATCACATACTCATTGCAGAAACTCAAAAGAAGTGCAGATGGCAACCAAACCATCTGTATTTTTATTACAACTATTGGTTAGCAGCTACTGTAACACACGATGTTAGAAAAGTCGCAGTCTCACTGACCTCAAATAAATAATTAGAGATGCATAAGGAAACGCACTTATCTAAAGAATTTTTTCTTTGAAGTTCTTCCTTCATATAGCAATCTATATAGGTGTAATTCCTCCTTGATTCCAATAAAGTTACAAAAGAACTGTACAGAAATCAACAATAAATCAATTAAATGCAAGAATTAGCATTATGGCACTGCACATGGCCTCATTAAAATTCTCATGTTCTAGAGGCACCCTTATTTTTCAACCAACCAAGACTTCCTTCACTCCCATTCTACTTTTTTCTGTGGTCTTTAATTCTGTACTGCTTAACTTTTGAAGAACGGTATTTTAAGGAAAGTAAACACTTTAACTAAATTAAATTGAAAGCAGTGACTATAAATCAGTAGGCAAAAAAAAAGCAGCTAGATCCATGAATTAACAAATAATAGGCAGTAATCAGGTTCTTTTGGCAGATGATGTGGAATCCAAGGGTAAGTGAGATGGAACGACTCAGGCACTAAAGCAACAAAGAGAATAAGCTGTCAGGTTATTGAATTCCTACTCTCAGTCTCTGGGAACCATCAGATCTCCATATATTGCTAAATCCTGTCAGGATTCCCCAGCACTCACCATACACCTAACACAGTGCACTATCTATTAGTGCTGGGTATATCCCAGTCTCTCTCCTTAGGGCAGCTCTCTGCAGGTCCAGAGACCTCAATGGGGCAAAGATGGGGTTCTTTCATTTTGCAGTCTCCTCCCATCGAGTTCCCTAGCAAAAGCAGTGTTATTTCCGTGATTCTTCAGGAGACAGGAAAAAATAACAAATTACCGAAAAAAAGATCTGAATCAATCTGTGAAAAAACAATTATCACTTAGACCAAAAAGTTAATGTCACAGGGAGCTTTGCTGACCTGACTAAAGACTTCATGGAGCAGGGTCTGCATTTTTAAGGGAAATGTATGAATAAGCCATGTGAAAAGCAGGATTCTGGAGCAACCCCTTAATTGGTTTTGCATTGTGGTTAACACAAACCACATTTCTGTGAGTTCTCCAAAAGTAGCCTTTCTGTGTGGAGGCTGTTCCCCAGAAAGTGCAAAGTGAAGTACACGAAGTGCACATCTTAAACACCTATGAAAAGCGTTCACTACTGCAAACTGCACCAGGTGGGCTCACTCCCTTTTTATTATCCTGGTCTTCGGCTACCTGAAAAATTGACTTGATAATGACCAGGTCAATCATTCCAGTGTTAAATGGATTTCAGGATTCCATTTTAGACAAAGAGCCATTTTAAACTCTGGAAATCTGGAGTCACAAACCTGGGCTGTATTATCTTACCCCAGGTTATGTTTGGCTGTTACATATTTTATACTTGTATTATTCTCTGTGGCAAAAAAGGGTGTATCTAACATCCTTGGCATTTATATTGAAATTCACATGTGTAGTGCATGAAACACATCCAAAGCTGTCTTTGATCTAATTTTAGATCCCTTCCATCTGTATATTCCACTGACTTCAGCAGACACGACTCTGATTCACACCAGTCTCCTCTCCCCTGAGTGAAGCTGCCCTCCATTCACATCTGTGTCTGTTTCAGGAAAACCATAGTGCTGTCCAGAGCAAAGCTTGGCCCTCAGTTTACCTCCAGAGGAAAAGACTTTATTTTTTTTGGTTGGTTTTGAAGAAGACATCATTCTCACAGATCAATTTCTTCAAAACAAAATATTCTTTGCTTTTCCTTTTTTCTCTGCTCCTTCTCCCCCTTGTGTCAAATTTCCATTGCACAATGCTTGGAGAAAGCAACACTTGTAACATGGAAAATATGATGTTTGCTTGGCATAACCATCACTGCTTTAAATGTGAGCAGAGGAAAAAAAAAAGATAAAAACCATGGCAACAGGTCTGAAAAAGTTAATGCCACCACAAAAGGACAAAAGGGGCCAATGCTGAGATGAGAAAAAAGCTGGACAGATTTAAAACTTCAAGAAAAGGGAAAAACCTGCTAACTGTCAACAGAACAGGAGCTCATTGGGAAGATGACCCAAGCCTGACTTCAGAGGAGGTAGCAAGCGCTGGTACTATAAATCTGCCCTCTGCTGAAGAAGCATCTGCCAGGCCATGGCTATGGTGGCAGCCAAGCCAAAGGATTACATGTGTTTTCTCTTACTGACCATCTAAATGAGGAAGGGAGCAGGGAGAGAGAGAGAGCCAGGATGTGGCTGATACTGCAGTCATTTAATATCACAGTTTCAAGCAGGCCAGGTATGAATAGAAATATGTAGATCAGGATTTACAATCTTCCTACCTCTGAAAAAAGAAAGGCCAAGCAGAGCACAATGGTACTCTGTAAGGTGCTTTGCTGTAAGACTGACACATGCTAACCTAAAAGCTCCTATCTCTGATGGGTTTCACCATTAAAACAGAGACATTGAACATTTTTGCAAACCATGTCAAATAAAACAGTGCCTGCAGTACACGCTCCTGTGTCTGTGGATGGCTGAATGACAAATCACACTAAGAATTGTAAGCAAGTTGCGCTTTGCTTTAGAAGGATCTCACTCAGAACATGACAAACCTCAAGGACATTTGATGCACCTTCAACAGCTTGTCACAGTGTGCACAGTGTCCTGCAAGCACAGCAGATGGAAATACTCAAATGCAGAATATCTGAATTGCTAGCTGGTGCTGCAGTTGTGTGTATGTCCCTTAAGAAATATAAATACATCATGTACATTAAGTTAGCACTTATGCGTTGGTTGTTTCTGCAAACCTGGTAGTATTGGTTACACAGGTGAAATGTGAAAGACTTTGGTAGGAGTCTCTTCAACGTGCTTTCTTAATCTGAATTTAGAACTATTGCATCAGCTCTACAGTTATAGCAAGAGAAACATAATTTAAACACTATTATTAACAAATAAGTACATTTTAGGATTAAAATAAGAGTTAAGAACACAACTACCAACTTGATAGGTCTGTATTTTCAACATGCTGAAAACTGAAGCTTGAGAGAAGTTCAGAAAAAAAAGGAAAACTTATCATGTCTTTTATTACATGTAAATATTTATACTTGTGACATGAATGTGAAAATTGACAGATTTGAATAATGGTGATGCTATAGGACACCAAAAAAAACCAAAAACCCTTTTCTTTCCATTATTCTAAAACAAAGCCTTCCTTTGCTCCCAGAAAAATCTTAAAATGTCTATTCATGACATACTGATACAGTAAACATGATCTGCTTTCAAAAGGCATTTTATGTGAAAATTTTGAAAATATCAAAATATCAAAAATATGACTCTTACTAAATAAGATTTATGTGCTTGCATTATCACTTGGACAGAGGGTTAATAAAAAGATTGTTTTTTAAAAAAACCAGGAAAATGGAAAAATGTGGCCTAGAATAAACAACCACGACCAGCCAGATAACATTAAAATACCCCAGCCATGTCTGCAGCTGCCAGGAGCTTGTTACCCTGCAAGAGAGATCCGGAAATCCTACAGCTTTGCCAACCTGAAAATGTAGGAAATCTGCTTACACTTAAAACCACAGCTAGGTCAAGTTAATGGACTCCAGTTTTGTATCTAAGTGTGAAAAAAATTCAAGAACAAGATGCTCTCTTAGTAATTGGAAAGTTTCTGCAAGTTACACAAGTAGCTGACCCAGAGACAGCAGCCTACTTAAATTACTAACATAACATTGACACTGGAAGACAAGGGGTGATAAGGATTTACAACATTACAGAAGTAGTAGGGATTTATATACTATTAAACCACAATTAAAAATCATTTTACAAGAGCATGTTTCTTCTGTTGAAAAGTAAAATCCTTTAAAAAAATATTTCCAACAATTAGAGCAGGCCAAGAAATTTTCCTGTTAAAACAACTGTGAAATAATTCCTACAGATTAAAACAAAAATGTGACTTTTATTTGAAATGACTAATGTTATTGTTAGAATAGGTCTCAATTAATTCAGTTTTAGCAATATAAAAAAAATAATCTTTTTTGAAATACAATTTATAATTAAAACAAAAGCATTTTCTCTGAAATGCCCACCAGAAAAAAAAAAGTAGTGCATTTCTTAAAAAGATCCTGTATGTGCAATTCATTGGGCCTTACCATATCATTAACTTCCGATTTTCCATGGTAGTCCTGCCTATTTGCTACCCATAAACTGAAAAGTTCTAATTTCTTCATGGTTTTTTGAACTGCTGAGGTAATTTTTGCCCCTAAAATATAGTGAAGGAGGGTTTAATTAATCAGTACTGATGAAAATTCAACAGATGTTCACCTGCTCCTAGAAAATTACAGTATCAACATAGAAAAAGTACATTTTCACTCTACAAGGAAGGGATGATCATCAGTCAGCATTACATAAAAAAGTGCGAAAATATAGATGCAGTGGGATTCAAACCTTCCCCATTCTGTGTGCAAACACAGATTCCAGAGGCAAGGAAACCACAGCCCTGGCAAAGTCATCATCCTCAGGCAGATGCTTGGGAACTCACCCCTATCTCACCAAAAGGGAAGTATAGATAAAATCCAAGATGGAAAAAGCCCTCCAAATTCAATCAACATATCATATTATTTCATTACTCACTGTCATTGAACAGAAGTCTATATTTAGGACACAAAGGAGTTTTTTTTGACAATAGCATTGTATGATGCTTCTAAAACACATGACCCTTTCTCAAACTTCAAGCTCAAATATTTCCTGGGAAACACAGGAGAAGTGAAATAACATCAATATAGTCCTTGTATTATTTCTCATTTAGTATTATTTAATATTCTTCTGGGTTAAAAAAGAGGGGGCAGTGTAAAGTTCCAAAGGAGTGCCTTGGAAAGCCTGTTAACTCAGGACCTCTTCATGTTCAGGGAACAAAAACACTGTCTGGAAGAGTCCGCTACAGGAGACTGCCTCACGTCCATACTCACTGTGATTTATCCCTATTCCCATGAAATTCATAAATAAAACTCAAAATTATTTCAAGGTTGGTTAATTTCCACACATACTGTGGTTTAAACATATTTAAATATTAATGTGTTTTAAAATAGTAGGCACTTATGCATGAAACAAAAATGATACACTGATATTTCTCTAATTTTTAAATTACCTCAGAAATGTACCTCATTTAAACACAGGCTCACAGCTTCCACCCACTGGAACTCAGATTTTTAAACAAGCTATAAAAATTAAATATATCTGTAATATGCAAATATGAAATATTCAAATCAAGTGATGAAAAGCCATTTTCAAACAGCTTTGACTCTTTCTGTTTTCCATCACTGAATCCAACTGCAATAAAATCACCATTCTCAGAAGTAATGAAAACATCAATTTAACATGACAACAACTCTGGGCACCTATCAGTGGCCATATTTCCAAGCATTACCAATTTTATTGCTGTAACATACATTAATTTTTCCACATGCTTAAGCTCAAATGTTGCAATGTTAAGTCAGGCACGGAATAAAGCCTTAGGAAAGAGCTGAAGTTTCCTGCAGTGTGAGGGCTGGAAACGTGCATGTAACTTCCCCAAAGCTGATATGGTCTGTAAAGTCATTTCATCAACAACTTCAATAAGTTCCTCATTTATGTCTTTCTAGGCTGTTATATTTCTCCTTTAGGAAAAAAACCCCAAACCCATCAAACCACGAACCAAACACATTTACTTTCACAGAAACAAATCAGTACTCAGGTGACATTCTAATGTCAGGTGGATGATGTTTTCTCCCCTGCCCTGGCCAGCAGGGGTTTGGCCTTACCTTTTCCGTTTACTCCAGAGCTGGAGCTGACACCTGTGGCCACCCAGGCTGTGCTCACTTAAGCAGCTGCCAGACCTTAATCAACTTTCTACAATGATTTTTCCAGCAGCCTTCCCTGATCCCTAGCCTCAAGTCTGGCATTTAAGCCTACTGGTAAAATATACTGAGATTTAATCTCTACTGTCTTTGGTGAATGTCACAGTATCAGTTTTAAACTACTTTATCAATTTTCTGGCCAAAAGACCAGATTCTTTTTTTCAAGACATTTATGAGAACAGCCCTTGCAGAAGGGTGCTATCATAGTGTTTATTTCCACATTACTAGGTTCAGCTGATACAAAAATACCTTCAGGATTTATACATCTTGCTATTTATTCTTCCAGTAATGATTCTGCATGCAAGAATGAATTTCAAATAAAATGTATGTGTAGGAAAGGGTAAAAAAAGGAAGAGCGAACAACCTTATACCGTTTTGAAAAGTCAAAGCATGGGATGACTGAAAAGAGAAATTTCAAGTCTGACTTCCTGTTCTTAGAACTGACAGAAGGATCCAAACCTTTGGCAAACACAGTGCATTTTTTATTTCCTAATCTTCAGTTCATCTTTGTTTAAATAGCTTAGGAACACAGAACAAGTCCTAGCACATTAGTACTGTGCTCAGGGGTCTCCAACTCTTTCTGCACAAGTTTCCTTCTTCTCGGGAGAAGTCCTTAAACAGTGCAGTTAGAACACATCTCCTTCAGAGTCAGGATTCAGATCACGAGCCCTCACTTCAAGAAAAACACACCTGAACAGCTCAGCAGCTGCTTTCTCTGCTGAAAGGAGGTTGGTTTGGTTCCTGTACCATACATTCCTGACAAGCATCAACCTACTACTAAGATTAAATAAATTTTCACATTCTTGCCAAGCACACAAAACTTTTTGTAAATAATGGTGTCTTCCCCATTTACCTCTCAGTATTGTTGCTCCCCCACTTCCTTTTCTCCCCTTTCCAATTCCATTCACCACTCTGTTCTTTCACATCAGCTAAAATACATATTTACTCCCTTGTACCTGCACTAATATTTACTCACCTTAACAATAAAATAACAGATTATTATCCTATAATACTTCATGGATAATGTTCTGCAGGACAGACTTGGGCATAATTCCTCCTTCTGTCTTGGAAATCCATGGAAGTCAGTAATAAACTTTGTTTTCTCTTCTCTTGTTTTTATTAATAGTTCTAGTACATTATTTTTCCTCCTCCTCCTAAGACCTCCTTTGATATTTTAGCTGTCCAGTTCTACTCAAATATTAAATAAGGTGAATTGTGAGGAAGAGGGAAAGTTGGGACATGCAAGATTATAGCAACAGGCTTCCATTTAGAAATTACTATTAACGTAAATGTTATCAGTACTGATTCTTGTTACCTCAAAGTAAAAAAAAATAGTTACATGGAGATAAATGAACATGTCATGGTAATCAAACATGAATAAGCCTCACTGTCAAGTTTTGGGATAGGAGCAGCATCACCACAAAAAGAACCAAAATCCAATCAAATCTAAAAATCCAGGTTTGGCCTGCATATTTTAATCCTACAGCACAGCTGTACGGATGACCAGCAGTCTGCTTAGCACCTTCACACATCAAAATAAAAAAAATCTGAAATGTGACATTTCAGATGTAGATGATCAACACATCTCAAGTATGTGGAAATACTCAGATCACATTTGGCTTGAACCGAGTTCTTTGTATCTCTAAGGATGGTATTTGGCCTCCATGGTATAGCAGAGCATTTCCTGAGACACTTTAAAACAAATTTTATTATGTTCTTAGTGCAACACAAAGCCCATCTAATTACAGTGTCCCTATATATTAAAAGGAAATATCCACTCCTTAAAAATTCTTTTCCTAACTCCTCCCTTCCCTATTAGCTAAAAAATGCTTAGAAGAAAACAAGACTTGGTATAAATCACTGCAGACTCTAAAAGCCTAATATTACTATTTTTTCCTCTATTTTTCTTCTACAGAGGCTGGGGGACATTTGTTGTTTTTACTCAACCTATGTGAAAAATCAGGAAAAAAAATTGAATTTGGCACTGTTTCTGAGCTTGTTTACCCCTCACAGTCATGCAGAACTTAGATGGGTCATGAAATTTCTCCTGGTGCAAAGACAGTTAAGATGGGACAGCAACAACAAAAAAGAATTTATAGCACCACTTAAAGTGATTTAACAGCTGGGAAAAAAGGAGAAACAACTAACAATACGAGACTAGCCTGTTCCCAATGAACTACCAAGAAATATTGGACAAACCACTGATTACCTGTATACAAGTTTGGGGTACAAAAGCTACAACTTTATCAAGGACCTCATAGTTAATATGCTCAAGATACACATGGAACAGTAGAAATTTAGACAGTTTTTAATTTTACTTATTTAGAAAGCAATTCTGTGTGCCCACTGGCATATGGAGACTACTAAGTTAAATGTCACCTTTCCTATTTCCCAATAGATACAGATTTTTCTTGATTTGGCCTCAAGGCTGCACTGATCTCTGAGCTGTAACAGCTCCAGTTAAATAAAAGTTATATAAAAATTGTCATCAGTTAATAAAATGCAGCCTCTAGAAAAGCTCACAGCGATTGGACTTTACAGGCACAGTAAGAAGCAAAGCACTGGATATTGAAGTTTCAGTAACAGTGAAGCCTTTACAGAATTGTTTACTCAGTGAACAGCATTAATTTATATCTATAAATAACCACAGGTTAAATTAAGAGGTTAGTACAGCTATTATTTCAAGATAAAAGAAATCAAATACAGAAAAAGTAGAAGGTAAGGGAGTTCTAATTAGAATTTGTAAGTTAATTACTTGAATCTTTGCTCTTATTTTGATAGGTATAAAAAACCTTGGTTGGCTAATCTCTACACAAACAGCAATTAATTACTTTTCACCACATGAGTCACAGACAACCCTCAAGCAACCATAAAAGCTCATTCCTGTGTGGGACTTACCCTGGTGTGGGTGCGAATGTGCATCTTCAAGCCATCGTTCTTGCTGAAAGCTTTGTCACAGTAAGGACACTGGTAAGGACGCTCACCTGAGAACAACAAAAGCATCAGAACCCAGAAATGTGCCCTCAGAGGATGAAGGCCTTGCAGCACAACTCTATCAAACTGAACTGCTCTTCTCTTCAAAGAACAGATCTAAACTTTAGAAAAACTACAAATTATCCTGCCTGAGCAGGACGCAGTGCTGGATCAAAATATTCCTCTTTGGTGACTTACTTTGCACTAAATATATGAATACACACAGACAGCCTTGGGGGAAATAAAACCAAAAAGAAAACACCTAATGCCCTTGCTCAAACCACATTTTGCAGTGATTTACACATGGTCACTTTTACGGATAGGCATTAAACTTCCCCCAAATATTTTTTTTGTTTCACATCTGGTCATTATTAGAGGCCTCTGGGTGTCAGAATCCAAATGGAATATAAAATCCACTCTTTTAAAATGCTGTATCTGTGTTAGCAGCTGTTTAATCAAAAGTTTCTGCAATATTTGTGTCTCAATTTATGACTGAAATAGAAGCATAACAATCTTAGCATCTCCCTTGCAGCATCCCATATCTGAAAGATATTTGTTTAATGCTCCATTACACTGGTGTCATTTGGCATCGATTTCCCCAAACTTACATTAATGTATATGGATACTGAGCTGTTCAGAGACAAACAGTAGAGTTTCTGAGCACCACCAAGGGGAAGAAATGTATTTTAATTTTTAACTCCTCAGGCAATGCACTGGAATCTGTCTACTGCCTCCTGTTCCCGTATGCAACACTTTAAAAGCAAAGATCAGGTTGTTTCCATTACAAAACACAGTAGAAAAAATTAGGATGATAGAAAATTTTCTGTTAACCAAATGGATTTTGTTCTACACAACCATAATGCTGAAGGTGTCTTTTCAAATAAAGGTTTGTCACAAGTTAAGCAACGTCTGTTTTATAAAGTCAATGCACAACTTTCCGCTCACAAGGGTGTGTAGATTTAACACAGACCAAATGTCAAGCACTTATTAACACTCATACTCAATCTTCTAAATCAGGCAAGTAAGATTAACTACATTTTACAGTTCAAAAAAACCCAAACCAGACTATTTCACTGATATCCCCAAGATACCAACTAAGAGTCACAGATGGACACGAAATCTCCATATGGATATGTTGTGTAGAGATTCAAGGGCACCTGAGGTGAGATGATTATTTAAGGAAGAGGAGAGTCACCCTCCGCTATTTTGTAGACAGATTATTTTGCTCTTTTCTGTCTTTTACTTCTGTATAGGTAACTGTGAATGACAGAAGCACAAGATTGGCCAGCAAGGCACTTGTAAACACAAATATTTTCTCTCTGGTGTTCTGCCATCTCTCAGAAAGCACAACTGTGTGAATTGGGGTTTTGGGGTTTTTTTTTAGGATGATGACAACAGTCTCTGTGTTAGAGCTGTGTTTTCACTGAGCAGTTTGATATATGATCCTCTCTCTCCTGACCCTCAATGCCTTTAATTCATGCCTCCGAAATTCAAACACTCCAACAGTTGTCAGTACTCAAAATTTTAATTAATTCAGCTGACATTTTTATGTCTGGGGGCTTTTGAATGTAGAATTTAAAGCTTTCAGCAGTTTGTAAGCAGATAAGCGATGACAGGTAGGAGTTGTACCCTCCTCCCTCTCTCCCCACCCTCCATGTCTCTTTAAAGAGAAAGACTTTTGCCTTCACAGAATGGGTTTGAGTTTGTCTGAAACAGATTAACAGTGTCCCTCTGAAATCAACCACAGACACCATGGTGCTTGATGAGTAAGGCCTTAGAAGCTTTCAACAGATGCCAGCAGAGGGCAACAATGACTCCACATCAACGTGTCACACCTGAAAAAGTCGGGCTTGGAGCTGCTGTTAAAAATTGTCCACTGTCAAAAATCTTCACTGCTCCAAAAATCAAGTTTACTATGTAACACCGACTGCCAGCTCTGACTTGACATTCAAACTAGGAGCCATCTCGTTTTTCTAAATTATATAAATTTCTCATCCACTTGTGCCAATAACACTATTCAAAAGATGATCCTAAGCAATTTTGCTGTTGCTCTTATTTTTTGTTATTTTCTTTCACCTTTGGAGGTTGCATGCTTAGAATTTATTTAAGTGTCCTGGGGCTTACACAAGTGTCTACCCCATGCATATACATCTTCTGAACTTGTAACTTACCTTCTACCTCAAAAGGTTTTAGGATTTTACAAAATTAACAATGGGCCACTTAAAATACATATGTGCTAGGAACAATCAAGTTTCTTAGTATAAATTTCTTACAAATTGCTCTCTGGAAAGGAGCTCTGTTGTCTGTCTCACAAGTGAATAAACTGCCCTCTGACAATGCACCTTTTTTTGCTATTTACTGTCTCAGGAGCCAGGTAACTAACCTAGATTAAATATCTGATCTTGTGGACAACAGATCTGGCAAGATTATTACAACTCTACATATTACCTTCTCTATCTCTGTTAAAAGTTAACTTCCTTCCTTGCTTCTGAGCCAGCCTAGGCAAACATTATTCACGTTACCAGTTTCTCATGAGAATGATTCCAGGTTCCTCAAGGAGACTACTGGGAAGCAGGTGTTCTCCAAGAGAAGTCTTACACACTCTGACCCACTCTAAGTTCTATAAGATAAACAAGAAGTTTAACTTTCTCTTATCCTGTGATAAACAAATGGAGTAAGATGGCTACAAAGACAGATTTGAAAGAATGAATGCTAAAAATATTCCTCCCCCACGTGAAGGTTCGCTGAAGTGCAACATTTCATAGAAAACTATTGCCAGTGTCCACAAAGGACAGGGGTTTGTGCTTGCATAAAGTTTAGAACTGTCACTGAGACAAACTGGAGAGCAAGGGTCATGTGATAAAAGCTCCTAAGAAAGTGACATTATCCATCAGGGCTTTCACATCCATCTACAGCCAGACAAGGACTACCAAAACCCCATTATAAACATTGCAGTAATAAACTTCAGGTTGTGCACAAGAAATTGTGGAGATTTACAGTTGTAAAACTCCTGTGATCAGAAAATGAATGGATCCCTAACAAGGAGATTAAAAGCAAAAGTTACTAAGACAAACAAATGAAATACCTTGCAAGTCATGAACCTCTATTTCTCTTGTCTTCATAAGAAGAAGTTACTAAGAATCAAAGTGAAAGAAAGTGATCTCCCCTATGATAAACTACAATTTCTTCCTGGATTTGCTGCTAGAAGAATATTTATGAAATGGTGTCAACTTGTGGTAACACCATACTAAGAGGAGGTGCACTTTAGGTAAAGTCAAAGCCAATGAACAACTATGCCATTTGCACTCTGCATTTCTACAGAAACACAGTTTTATATATAGCTATATATACAAAATGTAGAAATATTTCTATGTGTGGGAGTTTTTAAAATCTGATTTCTAATCAAAACTATTGCTTTCATGTCAAGCCAAGCAAGTCAAATGCAACAAATGTTTGGTTCACCCCTGAGTTACAGCTGACTGTCATGTGCCTGCTGCTCCAGAACAAACTGCTCAACACATTAATGGCACTTCTATACAAATAACCCCAAATAAATAATCCTGCATAAATTGCAGTGGATTTAGCATAATTCAAAGTCTAGACATTCTACTTCCAGATTTTGTACGAACAAAAAAACCAAAGCTTTTAACATAATAAAAATAAATTAAACCTTAATACAAGGATTATGAAAAACAATTCCATGATTGAAAAACATATGGGATTTTGATCTGAAACCATGTAATGACAGAACTGACATCTTTTTTTTTTCCCCTTCCTCCTCTAGCTTGACATCACAATACCCAGTGGACCTTAATGTAGCTTAAGAAGTTAAATACCAGATTCTCCCATCCAGGTTTGACTCAGGACAGTTTCCCATGAGACATTTGCAATCAGAGGTGCTCTAAGGCAGGATTTACACTGAGTTTTGCACACAGATCTCCCAAATTCAGATACAAAACAATTAAGAAGCAAATCCATATACATATTAGTTTTTGAAGATTTCAATGGCTACAGCTAGACATTTAATAAGGCCTTTGAGACAGTTAATTAAACTGGTCATATGCACTGCTATTTTCGCACTGTATTTTGCATTTCCTGTAATCAGCTAAGCCACAAAAAAAAAAAAAAAAAAAAAAAAGATTTTTTTTATGANAAAAAAAAGGCAAGCTGTTTCTCAAGTTTGGTGGAAACCTGATATAAGCATCAATGTTAGTGATTACTTCAAAACAATGACCTCAAATAAGATTAAATAAATATGTACTTCACAGATGAGAAATGCATTCCCATCCAATGAGAAAAATGAAAAAGGAAATATCCAACTGAGACACAGTCCTAATCTGAAGAGACTACAACAGAAGTGTCTGAAGAGCCCAGCAAATCAAAGAAACAATCTCACTGCTCTTTCAAACCATACCCCAGGCATGAAATCTGTTCATTGTCCCTGCTCCCCTGCAGCTTGCTTAGTCACAGAAATACAATTCTCAGGTATTCATGTTAGCCTTCAAGCAGGATTGCCCGGCTTGCTGTCTTTACTGGAACTAAACTGCTCAGTTGAAGAATGAAGAATTTGAATTATGCAGTGAAATTATCAAGGTGGGTTTTTTTATTACTTTTTAATACATCTCTGCTCAGCTGAGGTATTCAGCATCAATGTTTTTGGTCGACACTCACAAACACGACAAAAAAACTACAACAAACTGCACTGAACATCAGATCATGTTCAGCATGTGCAGCCTCAAGGAATTCCTCTCTTCAGTTCCCTTTCTAAAAATGAACAATATAATTACAGCAATGTGATCCCTCAGATCACAGAAATGGTTCCACAGACCATTTCCCATGTTCTAGACATGGCTCCCTTTCAGATAGTGAGCTACTAATTATTGGGATTAGAAGATTATTTCTTAGATAAAAATTAGTATGTTTTCCTGTATAAATATATATAAATATGTGCATTATTTCAAAATACCAGCTTTCAGAACAGTTACAGCAAACTATAATCCTTTTTGAAGTCCTAACCCAAGCCTAGGGTAGGGGAAAGGGTTAGAAGGGAGCCTCCACCAGCACCCAACTGAGGTGCAATGAGCACAGTTCACCTGGGGAGGAATTTGGAGGCCATCTGGATCACATATTTAACACTCTTTACCAGATGATCCACAGGGCAGCCCAGAATGGGAATTTCAAGGGGGCTTTTTTACTCAAAGATAATCTGGGGTGATGACAACATTCAACAGCAAGTAAGGATGGGCAAAAGGTTAACAGATGTAACAAAATTATAATCTATGACATCTGCTTTAGAACACTGCTCAGAGAGGGCACCTGACAGCTTCATACAGTTATCCTCAGCTGCTCTTTCCCTTAATCAGTGTTTCCATTCAATTAAAAATTTTGTGTCCCTAACTGAACATTATTCAGTTAATGCACTATGCAAATACATACACACAAACACAAATAAACCTAAAATACACAGATCTGAATTTCTCCCTTGTGGAAAGAGACTTCATTAGGAATCCAAATTAAATTAAACAGGAACTCAATGAACCCAATGATTCCAACAGAACTTCAATTAGAAAATGCCAGGAAGTAAAGAGTAAAGATCAAAAATTCACAAGTCCAGAAAATATTCAGTAAATTTCACCACTTTGGTCTGCAGGCCTGTGAGAAAACCAACACCCCTTTAAAATAATGAACTTTCTCTTGTGTAGAGGTGGCAATTTTCTATATCCTGAGTAGCATCTTCAAAAGCATTTAACACCCTGCATCTGTCAGGCTTTCCTGTAACTTTGACCAGGGATTCTAAGGAGGGAAAAGAACGGAAGAGTAATCAAGAAGCTTGGCCAACTGCAGCAGTGAGCTGATTTCCTTGTGACATCTGGACTAGTTTTAATATAGACTAGACAATAAAAACTGATCTGGCCTGTGCAAAATCCTGGCCTCCCTCCTTTTCAGCCACTAGACACTCAAAATTTAGCACTTGAGAAGGTACAGAAGTTCCCAAACAGAGCAGCTTTCTCATGCCAAGAGCTAAGTAACTTTGTGATCTGAAACATAAAATGCTTGAGGACATCAGCTGAGACAAGACCCAGAAACACCAAAAGCACAGGTAATTTTATACTCATGGTGGGCCAGATAAAGAAAGAGATAGCTCTGATTGCTCTGAAAACAGCCCTGTGCTCCTCAGGTATGGGGCAATTAACAGACATTTTTTACTTCATTTTAACCGACATTCAAATCTGGCAGACTCTGAAGAGATTAAATGCCTCTGTTTTTTCAGGTGGTTTGTTTCCTCACTGATGATGAATAACTAAGTTTGTGTATTTGTGAACACTTTCTAACCAAGCTCCAACACTCATTTTCCAGGCACCAGGGAAAACTAGAATTGGTTTCATGTAAATCAACGATGTGCATTTCCCATCCACTAAAAACAGTCACATATTTAATAAGAAAAAACCTAAAATCCTAGTCTTTCAAAATACGGGAAAATCAGAAGGCTTGAAACACTTTTTTCTATTACTTGTCTTTTTCTAAGTATTTAGACATGCTTTAATTTTTGAGGTATCAAAGAGGTATTTTCACAGCTGAGGTGGTTTGTTTTCTGGAAAGTTAGGGTTTATTCAAAAATTCAGATTATTTATAGTTAATACTAATAATATGTTTGCCCTACCTGGTCCATCAAAATTATCATGACATAATTGAGATATTGGCTATTTGCCACTAAGTGAATCTTACAGACTAGTATAAAACCCTACAAAAAAGACAATCTGAATCCATGCAGTAAAGCATGAACTATCATTGTTATTTACTTACAAGCTCTCATCAAATCTACAGTGATATCAAGATTTCAAGTAATTTTAAGTAATAAATGATAAACAGACACAACTTTAAAGAACAAATCAGTTCCATTCTTTGCAGCTACCAGTGGAATTAAACAATCTGATTTCTCTATGAATGGAAAATGTAACATCCATTACTTCAGTGAACTCAATGGTCAACTAAGTCTTTAAAGAACATGCATTAATCATCAGTAAGTCATTTGATCTAAAGAGGTCTCATTCAAATAATCTACCCCTCAAGAAGACATTTCCTCATTCATGGGTACAGACAACAAGAAGCTGACAGCTGCATGAAACGTTACAGGTATTTTTAAAGATTTAGCTGTTCTCTGGAGATGAACAAGACATTGATGTATAAACTGAAAGGTTTAGAAATGCAGAATCCTTACCTTTGAGGGCTTCTGCAAGCTCCTTTTTAAACTGAGCAGATAAAAGAGGGATCATTTATAAGTTATTAATAGAAAGAACCTATCTGAAGGCATTTGCAAGCTGTTCACTGACTAGATACAGACACATTCCTTCACATATTTCATTGGCATATGAAAGGAAGTTCCTTCAAGCCTGCCTTTTTACCTTTCTTCCCATGTAAGAAAATATAAATTACTTCTAAGGTAATTTAGCAGAAGATCTACTGGAATGAGGATCCTGGCTGTACATTACTATGTACGTGAACAAACAGTTGCTTGTTTAGCTATTAAACCCTTGGTGATATATTTTACACCATAATAAATTAAAGTTATCCAGTACTTAAACTCATTACTTCCTTCAACTCCTCTGAAGTCTTCTATGTTCAGAGATGACTGAACTACTGTTAAAAACCAAAGGTCTTTATTATTATAATTCCACCACTAATATTTTGCTTGCCCATAAATTTTGTCTTAGAAATGCAAAATTTGGACTTGGACATTTATATAGTTGGGACTTAAATAGGATTGTAAATATGATCAAAAGCTTAGTTAAGTTGTAGAAATGGGACTACAATGGCAAAATTAGGTGCATAATATCAGGATCTCAGTACAGGAGGCATTTCAAGGAGGCAATCATCACCTTGAGTTATACATTTTTGAAAGCTTACAAAGCAATCTCTTCTTTTATAAATTGGAAAGGTAAGATTAACCGTGTTCTCACAAAGGATATAGAAGTCTGTGGTCCAAATGCTTTTTGCTGTTTTAATGTAATCTCTTGGTATTATCTTTTACTCATGCACATGGAAGTAAATTTGCAAAGAACCTTCTCAACTCATGCTTAAAAAACAAAGCTGCTTTTTGCACCAAGCAGAGCATGCAACACATAATAATGACACAGTAAGTCATGGCTTTCAAATGACATAGAATTGAAAAATTCATCTTTTCAGAGAACATTTAGGACAGATGTAAAGTAAGAGTTATCTTACTGGCTTATTATCAGGACTTGGACTAACTGGGATGGTAAAAGCAAAACAGTGTTATATTTTAACCTATATTTGCACGTAATTTTCTGCAAGACATTTACATTCATTAGCTGCTCCTCATCTGTCTTTAAGTAAAAGCAGGGAAAGGACAGCCGAGAAAGGACAGAATTAAAGTTAAATCCCTTAATTCTCCTAACACCAAAATAAATTTACCTGCAAATATAAACCACTTTGGAACAACTTTCACTGTTGCACAGCTTGATGTGCTACATCCAAAGGATGGAAGGGATTAGAACTCAACTAATTAGGAAGGCAACAGTATAAACAGCAGACAGATAAAATGTGTGTGTGTTTATAACGAGATCACACAGGCACACACAAATCCATACACACACCCCACAGCAATTAACACCTTTAAATAGATATACATAAGGCAACTGAGAAGCTGCACAAACTGCAGCCAGAAACTGCTAACAACTGAAAGTTGCTTAAAACTTCAGGGAAGCAATTAACCTCCCAGCCCCCAGGTTTCAAGCCCATGGAGCAGACCATTGGATTTCTTTTACAATTTATGAACAAGCCAAGGAATTTATATCACAGTCAAAGGATTCTTTTGCTGAGTTAACCCCAGCTCCCTGCGACCCTAAGAAGTCATAAACCAACAGGATCCAGGAGAAGGAGAATGTGCTCTAGTGTTTCAGCTGACCTGCAGAGTGCTGTCTGTGTCATGCCAAGGCTGAAACCCAGATGATGAATTACAGAGCAACACTCCAGGTTCAGAGGCAAACATCACCCCCTTCCCTCTGTACATGCACACGCAGACATGTTCACTCACCCCAAACCAGCTCAGTTGCTGCAAAAGGCCAAGTACTGTTTGGGCTCATTTACAGGGTCTTATTCTAACACAGAAGAGGGAAGAAAATTGCTTATCCAGGAAGCACGCATATCTGCGTAGAACAACATTTAAGAGCACATGCTGCATGTTAAATAAAAGACAAAACCCCACTGAGCTTCTCTTTTTGTATATGGATTATTAAACATATCAAAAATACAATTCCAAAGCAGAACCAGAGAGGTACCCTAGAACCCCAGCTTCTGTAAAGAATCACTTCATAAATATAAGGAGGACAAAACGTGACACACAACTCTCTATAAAATAACCTCTATCTGAATTTATTTTGTAAATACAGAACAAAACCTCTCACACAAAGTAGATAACAAAACAAAACCTTGCTGACCACAAAGAGAAAATGGGATAATGCAAATGTCTGGACACAAACCTCAAACCTCATCATCTGTAATCACTAAGACAAGAGGTCTTTGCAATATTTATATTTATAGTGGATTGCTAAGTTGCACCAAAAGCTCAAGGCTTATTCAGGAGGATGAGCCATCTCCTGAGAACAGACAGTGGCTGCTTGTTTCACTTCTAGCTCGGAATGAGAAGTGATACTTTGAAGTCTGACGGAAGAGAGAAAGTTTTGAAATAACTAATTCAAACCCAAAGAATTTAACAGACACCAATACCATGAAGTGTTAATCACTGCAACATTTAGAAACCAAATACTCATCTCTGAATAAAGTTCGTGGCTCCGCTATTTGATTAACTGAAAATTTCTTACGGCTCAGAAATTCCCTGAAAAGTTGTCAAGGATTTTCACACTGAAGGGAACTTAAGACTGCTCAACTTTTTTTGCCCTGTTTGCAGATGACCTGGATTTCCTTCAGCAGTTCTCCTTATGTTCTTTGGGAATGATGCAAGCTATTCCTCAGAAAGCTGTGTTTCCTCGGGCTCACCGAACATTGGACAACAATTTCCTCTCATGATCACTGTGCTTGTTTTACGACCAAGAACAACATGGCTGAAGCCTTCAGGTACAGCACCAAACAAAACCATCTCTCCAGAATGGCAACATGAATCCAACCATGGCATTTTCTCACTCAACCTTATATTAGGCATTTTGCCATGTAATAAAAATATTCTTTTTAAACCTAAAGTCAAAACTTAGCAGCAACTTCCCCCCATTTTTCATCAGGATAATCAAAAACTGGCCAGGAATCGTAACAGAGTGACAAAAATAACCATGAAAATCTATTTTGGTCAATTCTCAGAGTGAAGGATGCAAACCACCAAAAATGTAATTGACACTGTACTAGCAGCAAGACTGGAAGAGGAAAGGTTCAGACTATCTATCACAGGTCATTATAAATTAATTTAGCAAGGCCTTTTCCCTGAATTAGTAACTGTACAATGACTGCTTTTAGCTTCTTAGATAAAAAAAAAGAGGCCTTGAAAGTTTCCCTCCTACAGTATTATTCAGTCATAAATTGTTTCCACAGTCCATAATGCTGCAATTCCAACCTGTATTATCTCCTGGCAAGGCAGTTTCTCCCCCTGCATTTAATCTACAAATGTGCTAGAAATCTTCAGTGCCTTTCTGCTTCAATTAAGTTCAAAATGTCACAGTCTCCTATAATAGAGGTTACAAATCTTGCAGGGTTCTATACTCAAGGTTAGAGGTCCCTGGTGTGTGGTTTCACAAAACTCATGCTAGCCCAACTCCTAAATTTAGGACAGCCTGCTTGAGAGAGCTGAAATCTGACTGGTAGCAGCACACATGTGAAAAGCATTTTTACTTGGACATCTCCAGAGCATTTTTGCAAGAGCCATCTGCACTATGATGTTGAAAAACTGGGGCTTTCTGCTCCAGGCAAACTGATGGGTAGCATCACAGAAATTACTGTCATCTCCCTGCAAGCCAAACTTGGTCATGCAGAGGGAAGAAAATGTCATGCCAAAGGCAAATCTACACCATTTTATGCTGGAAACAAATTATCACAAAGAAACCACTTTCAGCTGCCTGATGACACCTATCTGAATGAAAGTGTAAACTTGCAAAATGAAACCTGACAACAGCTTTTACACATTAAGCAGGTAAAATGACTGACAAGGATGCTATGTTAGGCCTACCTGTAAATCTGCCTGTTTGTAGATAGATAAGTTGTGGACATAGAGATACCTTGTTACAGATTTAGAAAGTCTTCTCTGTTCATTATAATAAATACCTGTATGGCTTCGAATATGAACTCTCAGTGTTCCATTGCTTGCAAACTTCTGTCCACAGTATGGGCAAATCTTCTCTTTTTCTCCCGTGTGAGTCTACACGGGGAGGGGAAAGACAAGAATGACTGCTCAGCATTAAATAAAAAAGTGAAATATGAAATACTTAATTGTATTGACATTGACTGCTATTACCTCTATTATGTATTTTACCATCACACCAGGCAGAGATTCTAATTAGTTCTAGGTGTTAGACAATTGATCATGAAAAGAACATTGTAGCTGTCACCAACACTAAATCACTGAGTTTGTCTTTTGAAATCAAGCTTTTAGGGCTAGAGGGCTTCACTGATATAAGAAGAATTATTTCAAAATAGAAAAGAAACCATATTACAAACTCTCCCATCCAACCTCTGCAGTTAACAGCAAGATCACGCTGAAATCAATTACACACAAGGTCACCACCATTTTTCACACTGTACTTTCAATACACAATTCTGAACCGAAGATTCATCAGTCTACTGAATTACTTTTCCTTATAACTGCAGCTGCTCCTTTAGTGGAGAATTTCTGATGATTTCATTTAAAAGTGTTACTTTAAATGAGATAGGAAAGATAACACATTCAATTATATGTGCATCCAACTATTTCGGTTACCAGCCAGCACATGACTCTCTTCAGATATGGAAATTATTTCTTATGTTGACAAAAAGACACTGAAATGACACAAAATTCTTCATTACATCATAAAACACCTTTCTCACACAGTACATTTTATGCTGCAGCTGAAGCAAGAGTACATGAAATCCCATTTCAATACTGGACGGACTTGCACTCTTTTCATTCACTGACACTAAAGATATGAATGCTAAATTCCTCTTGATTAGGATTTGGAAATAATTTGTATCTCTAGCTGCAACATTGGGATATACTAGACAAACAGCTACTAATTCATTCCAAACACCCGAATACCAGAAGGATTTCTGGGAGCAACACAGTACAACTACAAGGCTCACAAACACAGCCAGTCCTAGTCTGACAGGAGTACAGAGCAAAAGCAATTCCAGTTTTACACACATGTATGAAGCACGTCCTATGTGGCAAGCAATACACACATGATGTTTTTAAACAAATTCTCACAATCTGAATTAGGTGGCAACACCTCAACTGACTTTTCTCGGCTGATTTTTCTTGACTCGATTATTTTCTTGGCATTTCCTCCCTGTAACATCAATCTTACCTCACGCCAAACTAGTGAGCAAGCCTCCTCCTCAAGTTTACCGCAATTCCCTTGCAGAGTTTGGTAGAAAGGAGGGTGCTAAGAGCAGTGCAGCCAGGCCCATCCTGCCACACACCTGATGCTGGAGCACCTACACTGAATTTATACACAAGAATCAGCTGTAGATTCTGCTGGGCACCAACAACCTCAATATTGCCATCAGCGTTTTAGGGTAAGGACAATCACAGCTTTCTACTGAAAAGTCAGAAAGGCAGAAGCAGCTGGGTATTCTACACTGAATCACAACCTTCAGGACACACAAAAAATGATCAGTGGATTCTACTCACTTTCTTATGGCTCTTCAGGACTGAGGGTGTCACAAATGCTTTATCACACAGGTCACACTTGTATTTCTTATGCCCATCGTGGACAACTTGAATATGAACATTTAATGTGTCCTTTCTTTTGAAAGTGGCATCGCAGTGATCACACTTGAAGGTCCTCTCACCTAACAAAGAGAAAAACAGGTCTTCCTGAGGTACCATCCTCTTAAAAAGGAAAAAAATTCAAACCCTATGTTTTTAGAGAAATCTTCAGGAAAATCTACAATTCTGCACACAATGAACTACATATTTTGGATATTCTGAAAATTTCTGTTCATTAGAATACACATTACTGAACAGGTTTTTAACATTTTCCCCCATCATTTTTAACATTGGGAAAAAAAAAATTATGGCATCCAATGCTTTAAAAAATTGCAGAAGCTTTGAAAGGTAATTGTAAAAGAACGAATTGAACATGCCAATCCAATAATTCATCTAACAAAAACACAATTATGCAGGAGCAAAAAAGGAAAGATGTGTGGTTTTCTTAGTTATGCCACTGTGAATATTCCCCATAACAAAGTACTGTCTTCCAAGCTACAAGGATTTTAGATCATGAGCATTTTCTAAAATCTAAACTGTTGATGTTCAAAGGGTTGAACGATAGTCTAGGGCTCTGCAAGTCTTAAAGATGAAGAAAATTCCATCAAAAATAAATCTTAACACAGTCAACTAAAAAAAAAAAAGAACAGAATGCCAAGAAAAGTTACTTATGAGGGAAAATGGCCACAGCATTTCTCTGAGCTGCTCCAGTTCTATGCCAGAGGCAGCAAACATGAGCCTGGGCTGGCACAGGAGACAAAATCTCAGTGTCAAGTTCTAAACTGGATTACCTACAAATGCTGAGCAAGTCACCAACTTATCTCTGTTTCCATTTGTCTTTTCTTAAAATGGAGGTAACACTATCACACTTAATGCAGAAATAAATTTCTTGCCATCAGACCTCAAATCAACGATGGCTTTTCTACAGCGTATTTGGATTTGCATTTAAATGCATCTGAACACAAGGTTTGGATTCAGCTCTGAATTTTTTAACTCAATAGGTACAGAGCTGAATCTTAGTACCAATCTAAGACAGCAAGCTGTCTGTTGCAGCAAGGTGCCACACGCTTGTTTTTCTCAGTTACACATGAGAATGCAGAAAGCTGTTTTTCCTCCGACTTTGCACTTACTGTTGTGGATTAACAGATGTCTTTGCAGAGAGAAGGGGGTTCGGAACAAGGCTTTGCACTCCTCACACTGGAACGGTCTCTCTTCAGAATGGGTCTGTGGGTGAAAGACAACATGTCAGAGGAAAGGCTCATGGAAATCCATCAGCTGTCATTAACTACAGTTAATTTTCTAGACAGGATTCAGGAGAGGATATCACAATTGGAAGCATGAGGGGATGAAGAATTACAGTAATCATTCTGCCATTATTCAAGATCCTGAAAGCTAGCATAGCAGCTACTTAGTAACTGCACCTTTCCCATCCTCACAAGTGTCACAAGAGGTGTGCACATAAACACAAACAAAAATACAGAATAACCAGAGGAAAAAACCTACAAGCTCAGCTGCACTGCTTTAGCTGCTTCAGCCGCACTAACACTGGTCTGGAATACTTATTAATATTAATAAATACTTTACAGTCGAACTCACACAAACCCCTTCCTTTTCAGTTAAGTTTTAAGGTAAAACAAATCTGATTTTCAAGACAGCACCTAAAATTTGGCAAAGAAAATTCCTCAAATCATGAGACTAATTTTATATATGGCTTCTTTTATTTTAAAAAATACCAAACAACAAAAACCACCAGAAAAAAAACAAAGCCATGGAAGCAATAGTACCAAGATTTTTATTGGCTGTAGAAAAATTCATTGTAGCTGAGAAACAGCCTCAAAGCTATGAATAAAATAAAAGGCTAAGCTTGGATGAATCTCCCAGACTACAGAGTTTTTGAAGCAAATTTCTTTTCTGAAGCTTGGGAAACATCCAGCTTTATTTTACTTTTATAAATTCCAAAGCACTTTCCCCATTTCCTAGTGCTTTTAACAGCTGTTCCACTGTAGATAATAAGTTGTACTGATTAATTTATTATCTACCCAATTTCCTACTATTTTTGCAAATGAAAGCAGGTTTTTAAAGCATCAGTATCCAAACACTTTATTAGCTCACAAGGACCTTAGTACAAGCTGGAGTGCCCAGAAGAAAAGGGGATGAACAGTGTTTTATAATATGCAGGAAATTAGGTAAATGAGTTAATTTGGTAGACTAAGGGCAAATATTAGCATAGTACATATTTATATAATCTATTTCTGCAATCCAGAATCCACACAACTGTTATTCTACCCCTTCAACTGGGGGGAAAAAAGGAGGCTGTGGGGAGACAGCATAATTCTTGAGAGGTTGGCTGAGAGCCTTGAACCCGGTTTGATTTTAACACTCATGTCCTCTCACATGAACACAGCACAAAAACCTGAGTGTCCTGCAATGGTATAGGGAGGTCTTGGGTTCAAAACCAATTCCTGGACCCCAGCCTAAGTCACCGAAAGCAAAAAGGCTGCTGGAAGGCCATCACAGTTGTGGAATATATCTCATGTTCCTTGACATCTGCTGCACATTCCAGTCCAGACTCTACAGGTTCCCATCACAGCTGACATCAGCTGCCACCTTGCTCAGCCCCGCTGGCAGTGAGGCCAAAGATTGACAGGACACGAAGAGACTGAACTGCCTTCTCACCTCAACAGGGGGTTCCTCCAGAACAGGGTTGGGACACATGGACGAGACACTGTGGGGAAGCTCGCAGTGCTGCTGCCTGTGCTGTACCTGTTCTGTGGATAAATAGAAGGGTTCAGTCTCCAGAGCTGTCAATCTGGCACCTTCCACGAGCGCAAAATTCATGCTGCTTATTTAAAAAATGCCCTGGTTTGGAACACTCACCACGTGAGTGACAGTTCTGAAGAGCACAGTGATTTGTACAGAACTCCTCCTTAGCATTTCCTTTATGCTCTCCTCATCTTTTGATCAAAATACACAGATGCATCTGCACATCTTAACTTCCCTAGAAAGAAAATCACCTAAGTGGGCATACCCACATGCAAGGGTACACAGATCATCCCAGCAACTGAGAATGGGCTCTTATGGAGCATTTCGCGGCAGCCTTTCCTACCACAGCATCTGTGGAGACTTAAGCCCAGCCCAAGGCTACTTATGCCCAACAGATAAACTGATGGAACACAGTTGTTTCAAATCATTATGCTCCCCAGGACCAAACAACCCTGGATTAGCCATAAACCCTTTAAAATCCTGTGTCTGATGACCTATTTCTGCTGACTGTCATGTCCTCATATTTTGTTCTCTGAACTCGTCCTCTGTACATCGCAACAAAGGAGCAGATGGAACAAAAACATCTCCTGTATGGAGGTAATCTGCATTACATGGCTCAGAACATGCACCCTCATCCAGTCTAATCTGCATGAAAGATGACTACTTTTATCTGTAGCACAATCTCTTTTTGCCTCTTCATTTCGGATACTGCGCTCTTGCCTTGTCACAGAAACCTAACTATATTCATATACTCATTTAAGTCACAGCCTGAGCTCTCACAGAGCACAACTGAGCTGGTTCCATATCCCAGAAGACTTCCCAGCCTTGACATCTCCAAGCAAGGGGCAAAGCCAGCTTGCACATGCACCTAGGCAGAGCAGTGCAGCACCTGTTTGCAGGAGCAGCAGATCACAGAGTTCTTGCCTCACATGTGCAGCTCTAAGAGCATAACAAATGATAAGTTAAGGTTCACATCCCAGTGCTCCACTGAACAGAGCAGATACACTCTTGGCAACTCCACTGCATGTCCCAGTGAAATCCTGTGAAATGTGAGGAACTAATCTCCTTCTGCACTTTTGAAATGACCCAACAGACACCCACATATGAAAGATGTTTAAAAACACATGTTGGGGCAGCCATTTTCATTCCGAGACTTCCAATATGAAATCAGGTTTAAAAAATCCCCCACACAGGAATTACAGAAACAACAGCAACGAATTTCCATCTAAAACACAAATCAAGAATTCAAAGGCACAAAATGGATCTGTACTCTCTTATATATAAAAAGGATGTAAGCCTGCTGTAAAATCCAAAGGTTTTTTAAGCATGTTTCTTATCAACTTAAAGGCATGTTTTCTATTACATGATGGTGATTTAAGTGTTTTTAACTCCTACACCCATCATTTTTACTGCAAGTACCTGTGCTCCCTGCTACTAGCCCAATAACCTAATCCTGAAACTCAGAAAAGCACCCTGAAATTATTTAGAGTCCAATTCTCTTCCTCCAAAAGAAAATAAACCTAGGAAGACATCTTACAGGAAAAATACATCTAAAAATCATTAAAAACCCAAGCTGAAGAAATACATAGAAGTATAATGCACAATAAAGTTTTACATTTACACTGTTTCTGGATCAGCATTCCTGTGAACAAGCAAGAGAACCACTGTCCTCTTTCCCTAGGCACAGCCTTCCCAAACTCATGGCACTCAAAACTATTTTGGCCTCCCAAACCACCACATCCTTGAGTTGTACACACTGGTACAACTGGCACAACTGTGTTTTGTGCACACACATCCAGACTTCTCTCTTCTGTCTGCTACCTCTCCTGCTGTTGTTTCCTCAGTGGAGAGAGGTGTGTCTAAAAAAGACGCATGTCAGTCTCCTGCCTCTCCTGTTCGCCTCCTCACTCTGCAAGTGAATTCAGAGACCTACATGTGGATGGGTGAACAGGCACAGCTCTTGGGTAATCTTTATGCAAACACCAGAACAAGTTTCTCTCAAGATAGAGCAGAGTTGATTTACAGCCAGTACCAGGTGCTAACAGGTCCAGGAAACCAGCATTCCAACATGCTTCAAGGAATTCTATCAAAATTTGGTACCCACTAAAACTGTCTAAATTTTATTATTTTTCCCATTAAGTGGAGCCTCTAATCCTTGCTTATGCTGATGGTGCTGCTGCTCTACACAGAATTGGGTCAAAGTGTTTACTCCTTCACACTTAATCCTGAAGTCCATTTTCAACCCAAACTCCTTACCAGTCATCAATGGCAAGCTAATATCAGGAAACACTTAAAAAGTATTCATTTAAAATCTAGAGCTATCTTTCTAGATAATATTTTACACATTTTTCTTAGAATATATCCAATCTGCAAGGTTCTGTCCCATTTTCTTGAAGTCTAGAACATAAAATATAATGTATGGCAGCTAATCTTGTCCTTCAGCAGGCTGCTGCAGGCTTTCTTGTTTTAGACAGTCATCACCATTTCATCCTGTAAGAGGCATTATTATTGCTCTTATGTGATTTATGGCTGCAAGTGCAAGAGACGGTGCAAAGATCCTGTGCCAAATTCCCAGATGGAATATAACATGAGCCACACTGTGAGAGACTTGGAGTTATGGCTATATCAGGGTTGGAGGGTTTTCTCCTTTTTTTTACAGCCTTGTATTTCTGAAACAGCAGTCCTGGATAGGACCTTGCCATTAGAAATGTAAGCTCAGGTTAAAACTAATGACAGGCATTACAGAAATTAGGCCAAGCAGATTTGAGCTTCAATCAACACAGGCAGAACATCCTTTTGTGAGTCTATTTTTCAGGTAACGCTTCTTCTGATGTTGCTTTAGTATGTGAACACTGCACCAAGTTCAAATTTAGTGTAGTTTGAAAGCATCTGCTGCTAAGTCCAACAAAGACTGCAAGAGGACTACACATAGTTTTATTCAATTACACTATTAAAAAAAGTATTTGAAGACGTCTTTGAATCAGTAACATTAACTTGGTAACCTAGTACTTAAAAAAAAAGAACCAAAAAAACCCAACCAAAACAAAGCAAAAAATAAAAACAAAACAAAAAAAAGTCAAAATGGGATTTATTTGATGCTTTTAACCAAGTAACTGCGCTTTATTTCTGCTTATTTAACTTCTTTGTTTACTAGAATTGATTCAGACTTTTGAGATTTTGGATATAACACAGAACACTAAAACTACATTCTCCAATACTTTAATCCCATGTTTATAAGCATGGCAGAGCTTAACGATGAACCACTTAAAAGAAAAAAAATAATCTGCAAATCTGAGGCTGGCAGACCAGTAAACAACAACAGCAGAGTGCTTTACCTTCTTGTGATTCTTGTAAACATTTCTGTGGGCAAATCCCTTTCCACAAAGCTTGCATTTATAAGGTTTATCTTCACTGTGTATTATTTTGTGTGCAGTCACTTGATCAAGTCGTTTGAAGGACTTATTGCAAACCTCGCAGGTGTAGGGGCGTTTTTCTGCAGAAAATGAGTGGGGGACATTTAATCTCCTGTTTATACAGGGAGAGAAGATGAAAGGCAGAGACAGTCATCTCCTCAGAGAGATTTCTGCAATTAAGTCAACCCAATTAAGATTAAACCAATTAGAAAGACACCTAATGCCCTTTATGTTAGACAGTTAAGTCACTTCACAAAAGATGAGCCATGGTGTATTTCAAGAAATTGGCACATTCTTTGCAATACTCATTGCTAAAACTAAACTCCGATTAATTAGCTTAAATCAAAAGAGAATGACTTCAAAGAGGAAAACTGTGTTTCCAGATTACAAATGTGAAAGAGGGCATGACAGTTTAAATGTTTTAAAACTTAATTAACAATATACATATTAGCTTCCAAACCCAAAAGCTCCTATGCAAAAAGCCTTTACACTTCAACTGGTGACTGCAACTTAAGTGCACTAATGCTCATCCAAAAGTGTCAAAAGAAAGCCAAGAGCCTCTGAGATACAGATTATGTTACAAGAAACGAGCTTTTGCTGTGGACTGATACCAAGGAAATAGTTCAACTCTAAGCCTGTGCAGCTGCAAAAACCTGCATTTGTTTAAATGCTAATGCATTTGACAGAACAATGTTTGTGTTTCCATTGTGTTGCTTGATGTTTCTAATCACTGGTGAGGGACACAGAAAATGCTGCATTTGCAGTGACCAGAAATCCTGGCAGAGCCACCTCGTGCCACACTGCCAAACCTACAGATGGGACATTCATTCCCTGCTCACAGTGGCCCCGTGCTGGCACAAGGGAACCTTTGTGGGTGGTTTGTGGATGGGGTGTCCCATCAGCTGCTCTCCTCTAACCAGAAGTTACGAGCCCACTAACACATACACAGATAAACAGGAAAACACAATCACTGACAGCACACTCAGATCCCATAAAACCTCAGGCACCGGTTTTTCACCTCCTCTCTACGCCATGCAGCAACCTTTTGCTCCACCCCAGCTAGCTGACCTCATCTACCCCAGCTAGCACGACAAAACAGCTTGACAAAGCAGCAGTAGGAAGAAGATTACACCACTTCACTTGGAATTTTGGAAAGCTTGGAAAGGCTGGCTTCAACAGTTTCCTTCCTGAGACTGGCTTGCCCAGCTCAGGACAACACAGATTTCATCGAGCCTTCCATACGAGACTAATTCAGGTAAAACTCCACATACACGAAATACATATCCACACACACACAGACAGCTCTGTGTCACTTCTGTACATTACCTGAATGAGTTATCATATGGCGTTTCAGCTGGTTGGACGAAATGAACTTCTTGTCACATTCTTGACACTCAAAGACCTCATGGACCTGCAAAATGTTTTATGATAATTAATGTGTGTCTACAACAAGACCCTACCTCTTACACAAACAGAAATTCTCTACCAGATTGTACCTACTTATTAGCCAGTAGCTATACTAATACTCAAGAATGTTCTGTGACTTCCCCCTTGCCTGCCCCTTGCTGAAAACATCATCTCCCAAAAAGTAAAAATTCATAACTGCCAACAAAAAAATCACTGTTACAACTATACTGCAAATTTGTATAACCTGTGTTTTTAACTACCAAACCCATCTAAAATATTATCATTAGGAAAGCATTAAAAACCAAATGTAGACTAACTTGTCAGGACATTTTCTTCTCGTCAAGACACGTGAAAAAATAACATAGAAACCACTTCATATCTTCTGTCAGAATTTTAAAAAACAAGTATTTTCACATTCTTGTAAGATTGTTTCTCTTAAAAGCTTTTAGAGGCCAGATAGTGGAGGGGTAGCACTGTCTCAAACTACAGACGTAGTATTTTCAACATCACAGCACATTACAAGCATTTAGGACTACCTGTTGGAAAAAAAAAAAAAAAAAAGAGGCAGTTGAGAGTAACTTCTGGTAAATAAAAAATAAAGACTGCCCAGAAGAACAAAACAAAAACAGTTCAGTGTTAAACAAAAAGGCCAGAAATTAACGCACAAGAGATGCTTGGAACTGGCAGGTAAAAAAAAAAGGGGGTATGGGGCTGGGAAGCAGAGGATTTTTAAGTGTGACTCTACTCACACCAATTTTGCAGGAAGTCCAGCTCTACAAAGTTTAAGAAGTTCAGAAAGACTCAGGAGTTCTTCATACACACTCTCAAACTCTGACCAAAGTAGAATCTACCTTGGTTTGGTCCCTTGGCAGACAGCACTACAGCCAAACGGAATTGTACAGGTCCATGTAAGAAATCTGCTGAGAAATCCAGAAAGGCACCAGCACAAACCAGTCCTACCAGTGACACACAACACCTGCATTTCCAAAGTCAAAAGAACCTGACTGCCCTGCACTCAAAGGTGTCCTGAATCTTCTTTCTTAAAAGAAGAATGAGCTGCTTCACCAAGAAAACACGTGGTTACAGGAGGAGTCAGAAGTCAGCCCACAACTGTACAGCCAGGAAGGGAGAGACTCCCCCAGCCCACCTACAAACACTGGAAGTGCAGCACTATCAACTCTGACTGGGAAAAGAAACCAGCAACTCTGGGATCTGTTTGAATGTTTCTTCACTTTCCACTACAGAACAGTGGAGCATCAGTGGAGAGGCCTTGCACCCTGTGCTACTCACACATACCTGCTCACTTTGAAATTTGAGTTCGTGTGAACAGTTCAGATCCAAAATGTGAGATCCTTATATTGAAATGAATCATTTAGCAGGAATCTGCATCAGTGAAGATTAACAGTTCCCTGGCTTTCCTCCTCATTATTATTGCTGAGTGACTGAACTTTGCATTTTACTCAAACTTGAGAACTCGTATCAGAACACAATTAGACAGTTAAGGCACAAGCAGTGCACAAGACACTGATGAAGCTAAAAATGAGTTTAAATCTGACATGAAAGCTACAGATGTGAATCACCATGTCTTCAGAAAGTAAACATGTATCAATCCCCTACAGCCACCCTCTTCACCTCCTTTCTGTGTTTGTCAGACTTTTCTCTTTGTCTTGTTTGGGCTTGTTTTCTGCTATATTTTACCTTTTTATTCTCTACTTTTATTTCTTTACATTGAAACAGGTGGGGGAAAAAATCTGTCTTTTTCTCCTGGTTTTACCTATTATTTTCTTACTGGTTTTATTGCCTGTACACAAATATTTTTGGCAATGCTGATAGTCCTGCTCCACTTCCTACAAAAGGAAATTACTTAAAGTAAACAAACAGTGTGAGTACTACTATGTACTATCCATTTTCTGAATGTTTTTAAAGAAAAGCCAGTCAAGAAGAGCAAAGAAAGTTTTATGCACAACGTCTTCACGGTGATTCCTAAGGTAAATGCTCAACTGACATGATCAATCCTATTTGAGAAACTTGTGTGTCTTAATGTCTGCCCAGAGTTACAACCTACTGAAACAGAACAAACATTTAATAAAACTGACACACTAACCAGGATATTCTGTATTTAAAAGGCCTGGTGTGCAAAATCTGTGCCAATGTGTGAAACTTGTAATAACATGTGGCAAGGCACGCCATGACAACAAAATATAGCCCTATTAGACAAGAAGTGCAGGGCATACCAACACAAGCATAGAGAAAAAAAAATTAAAAAGGAGGGCCCCACCATTTCCTTTGCAACAACATATTTTAATTGATATCATTTATATCCTCAATGGATTCAGGTTATAACCAGGGCATTACTAAAGACTTACAGTTAATCTGATAAACAGTACAATGCAGCTTTTTGCAAAAACAGATTCCCCATGGTTTTAGTGATTTATCAAATTAATCTTGCAGGGACTTCCTTTGGGTATAATGGATTCAAAATCTCATATTCATGGTCCATCTGTATTTCTACATGAACACCCTTATTTCCAAATAGATGCTTTTCCAACTGTTAACCCCTCCTGTTCTGGTTATAAAAGAGTATGTGCATAAAAAAAGACATTAAAAATTTGGGTTTGAGGAAGAATTTTTTACTACTGCATAACTACAACAGAAGTAACTCCCCTAAGTGGTATTTCAAAAAGCAGTAAGAAAATTACTGTCTTTTGTACAAAAACTGGAGGCTCACAAACCTATTTTATGATCTGTATGTATGCTATGATTACATAACACACTTAGTATTGAAGAATGCTGAAGAACAGCAGGCAACTCTGACTTAATGCTGGAGTGCACAAACATCAGCATTTGGTAAGAGATGCATGAAAACTTTAGGGAGATATGTGGCTAGAGCAAGCGTGACTACAAAAATAAATACCCACACTAAACCAGGTTGGCTTTGTAACCATGAAAGAGATCACCCAAAGGGTTGCATTACAGCAGCTTTCAAGTGACGTGAGCAGCACAGCCTCACATCTCAGGGAAGTCAGTGCCTGCTGGGAGTCAGCCTTCATCTCACTGACCTTTCGATGCTCCTGGAGATTTGCTGCTGAGGAACATTTCTTATTGCACACTGAACACATCAGCTTCTTCCTAGAATTTCCTGAAACAGAAACAAAATACCACCAACATCTTAAAGAGGAAGTGCTAAGAAAGAACCTAAATATTTCCACTGAGCCTGTGACTTTTCACAGGTCATTTGATTGACATAAGATTTTTACATTTGTATCCCGTCTTCAAAGTGCTCTGTATCAGGAGTTCTCTGTGGGTGTCCAACAAACCAGTCACTGGTGGAATGTAAATTAAGAAAACCAGAACAATAAAGAAATAGATGTTATCATACACCACCAATCCCACATGAAGAACACAATTCACAACTGAGAACTGCTCACTTGACAACTGAACAGCTCTTTTCATCCAGAAATCAATACAGGAATTAGTGCAGCAGTGACAAAAAAAGATCTGAAGCTTAAGTCAAAACCATATCCCATTTTTGTTTATTTAGAAAGCATTAAGCATCCTACTATATAAAATATCATCATTGATCTTTAACTGAAAAAACAGGGAAATTGTATTAGCACCAGATCATGAATTCAAATCTTGTCTAAAATGCAAATTACAAAACAAGCTATAGGTCAGCTACCAGACATTTTCCTTCCCTTTTCACTGCTGCTTTAAAAAGTCATAAACCACTTAATTGAGGTAATCTATTACTTACCTTTAAAGATTCTTTTTAGTACCCCATAAAGCTATTTTACTGCAAGACAAAACCACCATAAACCTAATTCTTTATTTATAAAAGATGCCCATACAAGATGGTTCACAGCTTAGGTAAAACACATCCATACTACAATGAACAGCAGAAACATTATAAAAGCAAAAACTTATAAACTTACGACAACTCTTTATAATGCACAAATAGACACATAATACAGGAATACCCTTAGTCCTTCAGTGTGGAAGTCACATACCACTACATAACTGATGAAAGCTAAGCCTAAACATAACATCGCTCATGGATGAAAAAAATTAATACTCATACCAAAAAAAGGAGAATCTTTTGTAAGAATGATTACAGAAAGGTTTCTCTACACTGCAAGAGTTCGGCAGCAGAAAGAGACTGAAAATCTTAAAAAGCACCTCAGTGCTGTCCCCATCAATGAAGACTGTTTTCTGTGCTCTGGATTCTGTTGTCCCCACACATAATGATATGCCTTTGACATGGAGAGGGGACACAGAGAGAGAGTGCAGAATGCCAGAACTGAGATTAGTGTTGTGGACCTGAGAGTAGTATTTTGCCCTCTCATGAAAAGACAGTGAAGTTTGAGTGAAAACTACTCACAGCACACACATACAAAAACACTAGGGCCTAAGAGGACCAGCGGATGGTCGGGTCCTGCTTCCTGCACAACAGATGCTATAGGATTTTCTGCAACACTCATCACGTTTAATCGTTTGATTAGGCAAAGAAAAGATTCTACTGTGTCCTGAAAATACCGAAAAATCAAGAATTCACCATTTCCTGTAGCAGTTTGTGCCAGTGGTTAATCTTCCTCACTACTGAAACATTTTGCTTCATCTACTCTTTGCCTAGTTTAAACTTCTCAAGATTCCCATTTTATTTTCTGCAGGAGACTAATGATTCATGTGGCCTACCGTAATTTCTCCCTGGGAGCAGAGGAATAGTAACTCTTGCAATTAAGTTACTTCTTCATTTTCTACTTGATACAAATGAATCCATTAAAAAATAAACCAAAGACAATATTTACTCTAAGCAGCGAACACTTATTCAATGTTTACTGCTTAAATTTGCAAATTTAAGGCTAGGAACAGGTCAGAGGGGTTTTTTCCTGAAAAAACCATTAAACTCTTTCTTACCACTGTGAACATTTTCTTTGTGTTTTTTCAGGGCATCCTTGCTCTTGAACCTCTTCCCACAGCTATCTGCCTTGCATATGAACCTGGCATCCCCTCTGCACGCCTCCTTGTGCTGCTCATAACTACATGGGATAACAAAGAGAGAAAAAAAAAAACCCACCACATCAGGCAACGTCTCCAGAAACCAGAGCTGTAGCAAGTACTCAGAGCTGAACACATGCTGCACTGCAGAGCTCCAAGGCCACCTCATGCATTACTTACAGCAGAGAGGAATGAAAGCATTTGAGTCCTTGCCCTGTTAGGATTCCCAAACACTACCAAGCTTTTGGAAAGCTAACATGCAAAGGGAGGCCAGCAAGGACATGACAGCAGTCCTGTAACTCGGACACAAAACCTCGATTCCGAGCTGAAGGCACTGCTGCAAACAGAGCACTGGAAACTTCTCAAGGAGTCTCCTGGGCTGATGTTCTCTGTGCACTGAAGGACACTAAGAGACAAATAAAGGAAAAAAACACAACAAAGTAAGGGCAACATTCTACAACCTACACAGGCTTGCAGTAGCTATAAACTATATATAGCTTTACAAAAAGTAGGTTAAAAATCTGTAATTAAATATATAATAAGAAGTACTATATCTACCTAATTGTAAGAAAATACATATATAAACACCAAAAGAAAACCAGTTACGTTTCTGTACAGAAGCATAATTCTAAGCATTACACCTTTAGTGACAAAGCTGCATATTTACACTCTCAAGGACAATAAAGACATGCTCTTAAATCTCACATCTTTCATGTTTCTATTTTGTTTTTCCATCATCCAAATATTTTATACAGCGGACATGAAGAACTGGTTTTCATTTTTTTTTTTCCCCTAAATCTTACTTTAATTTTGTACCAGCATCCACAGCTTGAAAATTACACCTCCTAAACTACTAAATATTCCACTGATGGAGACCAGTAATGCTGCACCAAACTGCTGCTCTGGTCTGGTCTCCAGTGTATGACTTTAACATATTAAAAAATGTCAATATTTTTGCACTTCCCATTGAATTCTACAACAAATATAAGAAATTAAGATATTAAAAGATTAAAGCAAAGAGTAAGGGTATAAATAGAGACGCATAAAAATTAAAGCTTAGCTTGTGACTAGGTCAAGAGAAATAAAGGATTGAATGAAATTGATTTAAATGATCCCTGAAAAAACACTCCTGTTTCTACTCACTGTCTCTGTAGAGCTTGTTTAACAGGGAATTTCTTTCCACAGTTTCGGCACTTAAATTCCTTCTCCTCACTGGGTTTTTGGTGTAAAGTCTGCAGATGCTCAGCTAGGATCTCCTGGCTGGCAAAACTGGATTCACAGTTTGGGCATGCATGGTCCTGTTTACAGGTGAGGGAATCTGCATGATTGGAAGCAAAACCAATGTAAAGGAATAGGTCCCAGGTGTTTTGGTTACATTAAGAGAGACTCTCTGCCAGAAATAGATTATGCAAAATGGTGGCATGAAACACACAAAAAACAACGTCTCTGAAGGGATTATAGACAGCCTATCTTAAGTGGATTACTGTCAGCATTACTGAAAATGGATGGAAAGTATTAAGATGGATGTGACTTAGACTGTTGGCCGAAATTAGTCATTCAACTCAATTAGAACCTCGACGCAATTCGTCATTCATAAATTCATCTTTATCTTTGATGAAGATGCTGAGAATTCCCCAGACAGCTCAGCTCACCTTCCTTTTCCCAGACATCTTACCTTAGGCTTGGCTGAACAGCTTTATGGGAAGGTTTATTTCTCTCCCACCTAAGTAAGAAGGAAACTACCCCTCCTAGAGCAAAAGCTCAGTGTTCATAAGCCTGTGTGTCAGGTGAAACAAACACTGTCTTTAGTTTAAAAATTAATGGTTACTACTTAAGAAATCCAGGCTCACTCATTCACTCAGTATTCACAAGACTGGCTGCTCCTTATAAGGCAAAGAAGCTCAAATCAAACCCAAATAAAGAGAGAAAAATAATGCAAGAACTCAGATTAAACCCTGGGGACGTTCCAGTCCCCCAGACCTACAGTTAGTGTTCTCTTTCTTCATTACCACTTTCAAGCTCTCAAGTTACCCTACATTTTACATATTGCTCACCTGCAATTTTTTCACCAGCTGGTTGTACATCTTTATTGTTGCCACGGTCTTCATCTTCCTGGATAGCAGTTACTTCCTCCTCCTCCTCCTCCTCTTCTTCCATGTCACTGTCCAAGTACCCAATCAGAAGTTCTGTGTCTGTTTCAATATCTTCCACAGCCAGATAGAAAATATTTTCCCCTTCCTGTTGCAAATAGGAAGTAGAGGCAATAAATAATTATGTCAGAAAAACAAAAATCTAGACAAGTGTGAGACCCTGAACGAATATCCCTCATGGAAGGGTTGGCTCCATTCCTCAGGGAGCGCAATGCTACAACAGCCTTGCTAAGACTTCTTTCCCAGTGTGGCTGCATGGATAGGGTGCATTTGTATTCTGCTGTTTTGGGAATATTCCCCTCTCTCACCTGTGAGGATTTTCCTCTATTCTCTGTAGCTTAGACCAAGGTGGAGGTGGCAATAAAGTCCTCTCCTGCCCCACTCTACTTGACAAGCACTTCAGGGTTTGAAAATTAAATATCTGAGGATGAGAAAAACACCAAAATCTAGATAATCAACACAGCTTTATCTCTCTCCCCAGCTGACTGCAGGAATTCTAACACAGCTTTCAGCAGCATGTTTACATGCTGTTATTTTCTCTTTCTCTCTCTCCTTAAGATTCCCAGCTTTCTCCAACAGGCTTTCACCCTTGGTCAGTTATCTTCACTATCAAATTAGCAGGCACATCTGGAAAATGCACTTTAAACCCTGAGCTGGTTTAAATCAGCGTAGATCCACAAAAGGCCAAAGGAGCCAGCCCCCATTCTGCACAACAGCACAAACTACATAACCATAAAAAGCTCCAAAAGCTTCTTGATAAAGCCTGGACAAGCTTCCAAATAGCTACATAAGCTAACAACTTTGGGCTTTGACAATACTTATTAAAAGTTACTAAGGCTAGCACTATGGGGTGTGGGGACAAAAATGTACATCAGTCCCCTAAACTGATATTCTGTAAGATAGAGATACCTTTTTTCTTTCTGTATGTGAACCAACTGCTGTAGGTACTGCCCAAAGCACTGAAGGAGACTTTTTTATGGAATGAAGACTCTCAAGTTCTATCATAAATCTTAAATCTTATCTGATTAACACCCAGAAAAGTTAACTGAAGCTCCTTTGCCCTGCATCTAGCCATATATTTTGTAACAAGCTTCCTTGGGCAAAGACAAGATAATGATTTTTAATTTTTGTAATACACTAAGATTAAACTGTCATCAGGGATGTAGCATTCCTTGAGCTGCAGAAGGTCTGTTATATTTTACACAAGATACTGTTACACAGGACTGAAACCTACTTAATTCAGTAGACTTGATAGAGCTGCCACTTTCAAGGATGCACCATTTTTCTGTCCTTATCTCAACAGCAGCATTTGAAAACAAAAAATTATGACTTTTTTTCTCAAGATCTATTCTGCAGTCCAGATATCTATCAGCACACCAACCTAACCTCTGTACACATCTACAAGTTGCTGGGTTTCATATGTCTCTGTCAAGTTGCAGAAACCTTTAATTTAGTACAGTCTAAAGTCTAAACAAATCCTCTTGACATGAGGAAAAGTAAAAGGTCTTTCTACACTCAGTCTCCACACAGGCAGGATAAAACCACTGGGGTAAATCTCCAATAATTACTGTTTAGGGTAACCTTATTCTAAAAGCGAGACAACCTCACGAAGAGAAGCCCATCTCTATTACCGGATTACCAAAAATAATAATGAAAAGAATTTAAAAATTAAGGAATTTGAAAATTTGAAAAGCAAAAAGAAAAAAAGAAAGAGGTATGTATCCCAGGCAAAAATAAATCCCCAAGTACTAGGAGCTGTCAATGTTTGAGTGCTCTGTGTTACATTTGCATTGGGAAGAAATGAGCTTTGGTGCCAGCCAAATCTAAACTCATTTCTCCTCCAAGGTTAATTTGTTTGGCTTTTCCATCCAAACAAGTGCTAATAGTCAGATATTCAGAGCACTAATTAATCAAGAGATACCCACTTGCTGCGTAGTTCCTCAAGGCAGCATTTTGAGTGAAAGCAATGGAAGCTCTCCAGAAACTACAAAAGAATTTACATCTCTCCCTCCACCAGCAGCACCTCTATGAATCACATTGATCTACACCCATGCAGACACAGTAAACACAGTAAACAGTCTTTTAAATTATTTTAGGAACCCTCCTGTTTCTAAGAACACATCTGCAGCCACTCCACCTGCCCACGTGCTTAGACCATGCTGCCTGTTTTCCTAATACTCACCTGCAGCAGACCACAATGGTCCTTGGGGGCAAACTCCAAGTGCTTGCTCATCATGGCAGTACCACGACCTCCCTTCATGTTATTCCTGGTTTATTATTCAATTATGTTTTTCTTACCTCTGCCTTCATTGTCATCTTTTACACCATGAGCCACACAGACCTGCTCAGCAAATACAGTTTTCCAGTTCCAACAGCACTTGCTATCTCCTTTTTGGTCCTCTACAGGTGCCTCTTCCATGCAGACTCTTGGCTTTTCTGTACACTTACACACCTTTATATCTGCTTTGTAAGAAGGAACTCGTGATCACTGACAGCCCATCACTTTCATCCAAAAGCATAAAACACTTATGTCATCACTCCTGAAAGATTAAAATACAGGAGGAGGAAGCAGCACAGTCTTGTGTTACCTGAAGGAGCGTAGGGCTTTTCCATCCTTCAGAGCCTAAGCAGCTAGCTCCAACCCAGCCTTCCTAATCCTTACCCACTTTGCCTCTGTGCCCACAGAGTGTTACCTGACTTCCCTCTGCGTCTGATTCCCTGGCAGCAAACCAGATCCTCAGCCTACCTGTTCTGCCAGTTCTCCCTGGCTACCTCTCCAAACAAGCTCACTGCCTTTTCCAGTCTTTCCCAGCAGCTCCAGGATGTCAAGTTTGGCAGAGGTAAAACCAATACAGGCAATTTCTGAGGGCAGAAACAGCAATCCAGGAAATGTGTGGAAATTATTTCACACATACCCCCTACTACAGCCCAGAATTCAGATTATACCTCATCTAAAATACAGCAGCTGAACCACACACACACACACAAGATCCAGAAGTCTCAGCTCCCTCCTGATCTATTCCTATGGTGTTATATTGCACGGCAAGGCAGAAAACCTCTGAGACACAAACGTGAGACCAAACAGAACACAGGGCTAAAGTACTACAGCAATTCTGACATTTCTCCACACTGCAGTTTTCAGTAACACCTCCCAGTGAAGGCTAGAGTATTTTTCCATCTGAATATTCTGTGTTGGGATAGGCTTGAAGGTCCTAAAAAACTCTATGAGATAACTTAGCAAATTTTTGTTTCTGCCATTTTCCTTATAAAGAAACCCACTGGTACGCACTGGATAGTCCATTAAAACAACTCCTCAGAAGTTCAGGTCATTTACTGGAAAAATAATAATGAACATTAATTGTTCACACTGCTCTCTCTTGTGAATCTTACTTTGCCTTTGCTAACAATGACTATGCACTGATGAGGTGCTAATCACACTTCCTGTATGAGAGCCTTTCATATCTGCTAACATAAAGGAGGACAACAAATGTCATCAGAAACGAACTTTTGTTTTCTTGAGACAGAAAAAACAATTTTTTTTTGTCTGGCCTCAAAATAAGCTATAATTCTTCTATCAGGGACATGCAGGCTAATACTTGGGGAAAAAAAAAGTCATCTCATGATGAAAAAGCAAACAGTAATTTTAAGAAATGCTGATGAATAATTCTCCTTTTCTTGATTGTTTGCCAATTTGGATCAGCAAATACCTTAAGTTAGCCTGAAACAACATTTTTTTAAAGTATACATTTTGAGAAAAAAAAACTCACAGAGTCATGTAATTCTTACTTATGTGGGAGTGGAAATTAATATACAGTGAAACTGAGCTGTAAACAAAAAAGTAGATAGCTAACTTCTTTAGCAATCTCCAAAAGAACAACAGCTGGAACTGGAAAAGTATTCCTGTCTCTGTTGTATCCCATAAAGTCACAGAATGCTTCAAAAATGAGCTGTTTAACAGACTAAGACTCTCCAGCTTGAGAAAAGAGCTGTCAAATAAGAGTGCAAGGATATAACAGAATTCCATCAAATCAAAGATGGCACAGAAGAATAAAGTAACTATTCACTGGTATACCAGAACTAGGAAATCGAGGGAAATTAAGGAGTGTCTAGAAGAAAAACAGAAGCATATTTCAACATAATTAAAGCGGTGGAACTCATTAGCACAGAGTGCCGCAGATGACAACTATAAAAATGAAAAAATAAGCTGGATAAATTCAGATCAACATCAAAGACAAGAAAATTATCTTTTTTTATTAATTTATCCTCAGGCACTACATGATCATCCTACCAGATAATTAGATTGTTCAATTTTCTGTTTTCTACTTAAATATTTTCAGCACCATGGTTCCTCTCAAACCTGTCACACTTTCACAATTAATTATATATGTTATGTACATTGTATGATATCATTAATTTTACTGAACAATAATGTAAATGCATTATTCTGCTTTACACACACCTAAGCCCATATCCACATTTGGCATGAAACATATACAGGTCTCTAAATAATTGGTCCTTAAACTTTACAAATAGCATCAAATTGAAAGGACTTTTCTGGTCTTTTATCCTACCACTCTTATTTGTGGCATTATCTTAAGCACAAGAGTTCTCTTCTAACAAGAAAGGCAGAAAAAGTAAAGCAGATCACTACTTTCCTCAGATCTTGCAATTTTATTACAAGACATGGAGGCCGAAGAGGAGATCAAATCAGTAGACCAGTAACAGGAAGCAAACTGTAGGAATCCAGCAAATCTACCTGGATGGCTGCCAGGTTCTTCTGCTCCTGGGATGGAGCCTCATGGACAAACCGCAGCCAGTTAGAATGGCGGGGGTTGCTGGCATCCAGGATGTAAAGGACCTCGCCCTTGCTCCCACGAACCTGAAACATGAAATAAAAAAAAACCCAAGCAAAATCAAAATTAAAAACCCAAATATGTCATTTTGTCCACTCAGTGAAAAAACCCTTTAAAAAAAGAATTGTGCACACAGGATACATCCACCTCCATAGCTAGACCTTTAGACTACCATTATAGATCCATATAATTCATATGATTTCTACGATTTTGACAGAATTCCAGCTTACATTGAAAACAGGAAGATAATAGAAATAAAAGCTTATTATTAACTAAGCCATTCTTCCCCCTCAAAACACAAAGACACGCTGCTATAAAAATACATCCATCACTGCCAAAAACCCGTTTGTTTCATTTTAAATAATAGATCACTTGAATCTCCACTGATCCAGGCCACTGACAGCCATGCAAAGAGGTCATACAGCCACACTATTATTCCATGTGATTTATTTATGTAATGAATGGATTTTATTTTCCAGCTGTCAACAAGAAGTATCCAGGGCAGGTATTTCCTAAGAGCTAGGGAATTTGGCTATGTAAGATCAAAATTAAATTGTCTTTGTGGCTTTGTATATAAATTGCTCACATTCTTGCTATATTTGTTTCTAATAGAATGCAATATCATATTTCTTCAGTATGACTGCTTCAATTACCTAAACGTTTAGGGTATTATTAAAAAGACAAAAACTGTGTTCCATTACAATAATAGCTGGTGACAGCACGTTATTCTCAGATTAAGAAAAAAAAGAATTACTGTAGTTCTGCAAACAAATAAGAATCTTCAAAATTCATTACTGCTCTTCTGAAGGAAAAAGGACACATCATGAAGAGGTGCCAACATTTAAACCTTAAAAGCTACTACTTTCCAACACATGGATTAACCACAGTGAAAAGTGTGAAACCTACACACTGAAATGCATCTGGAGACAATATTATCTGATACTAAGCACTAATGGTTTCCCAGAGAGGCCATGGCTGTCCCATCCCTGCGAGTGTTCAAGGCCAGATGGGATGGGGCCCTGAGCAACCTGATGTAATGACTGGCATCCCTGTCCCCGGCAGGGGGGCTGGAACTGGATGGTCTTTAAGGTGCTTTCCAACCCATTCCCAACCCATTCCGTGATACTGCAATAATCACCCAGCTCCACAGAGGCTTTGTGCTTCAGCTACCAAAACACAAGTTATAGGAGCCCACCATGTAGCTCCTGTAAAGGCTTCCATCACATCTTGAGACTGAATGAGAAGCAACCCAGGTCCTATTATAAAAACTATACATTACACCACCTAACTTTTCATCAATTTTTCTTTATTTGCTTGATTCTTAAATTGCATAAGAATAATTTATATTTGCTTCAGTGATACAGAGTCATCTCAGTTATGCTTTCAGAGTCTCTGCCAATCCATGAAGAGATACCAAACATGAAGCAGAGCTTTAAAACATAAGGAAACTATCGATATAGGAATACGGTCAATCCCTTAAAAACATTTTGTATTTTCTACTGCTTTTTCCACCTCATAAAGAAATAATGCTGCACTGAATATACAGATGTGAGCATGAGAAGTCAGAAAAAACTGCAAAAACACCCTACTTAGCATGGACTAGACTGGTGACATGAACCAATCCTTTTCTGGGTGCACGAATAGGGAGTTTCCTGAGTGAACTGATGGCAATGTATCCCAAACCTAGCACTTAAAATCAACCCCTAAAATGCACACACACATCCACATTATGTACCTCAAACTGAGGTGCCCAAGAATTATCTTCCTGAGAATCAACACAAAAGGTGTCACTAAATGAATCGGGTCAAATGCCCGCAATGTAAGATGAAGCACGTGACATTCTCTGTCATCACACAGGGTGAGGTTCCACCTCAAAGCCAGTCAGGACAATTTGAATGACACCACACTAACAAGCACCAGAGGAGTTCAGGAACAGATGTGCTCCTGGTCCAAGTATAAGCTCTCCATATGAAACCCTGCACAGGCCTAAATAACACCCAAGCTACGGCAATGCCAGCAGCAGCAGGCACTACTCCATCTGCCAGCCTTTTGTGCATTTTCAAAACACATCCAGATCTGTCACTTACGCTACTTCAAAATCCTCATAAGAGCGCTGTAAATGCCATACCATGCACACCCAGCAAGAGAAGAAGAACAACTTCACTGCAAGTAAGCAGATGGCTACTTTTGGTGAAGGCAGTAAACTCACTGCCTGCTTTCTGGAAACCATTTTCTAAACATTTCTAAGTCGAAAAATCTATGTTCATCAAACAATCATGTAGACAAAAGTACTTGTTTCTGCACTGCTTCTTTTTTGATTAGCTGAAAATATGATCTTTATTGTTGCAGCATAAAACAGCTAGATGCAATACTTCTGCATCCTGAGTTCAGACCATCATAGAGCTCTCTGCAAAGTGGAAACTCACATTTTACCATTACTGGAGAAAGCATTAAAATAACTCCAGCAAAAGAAACCTGAGGCAGCAATTGCAGATTTGCTTACTCAGTAAGAAGTCTGGGACAGAGACAGCATGTGGTATTTTCCTTCAGCCAAAGCACACAGCAAGTTTTCCATGCTAATGAAGCTCCTTCTGGTGCATGACATTACCTGACCCTGGCAGGGACAGAAGGGTACAGGAAGCTCACTCCTAGACTCCTGCAAACATTCTGTGGAGCTTCCAGGAGCAGGGCTGAACTTCCCTTTCTCTGGAATGGTATCCAAATCTCCCTAAGAAAACTTCTTAGTGTGTGAAATTCTACAGTAAGTTCAGACTGGAATACAAACACCTCAGCCTAGCAACACGTGCTTTGCAACATCTTAAATATACCCCATAACTAAAAATGGGAGCTTAACACTCTCAGCTACTTTCAGGAGTAGATCCTTCTCATCACCAAAACCAAAAGATCATTAATGGGCCTGCTCCAAAAATCACTAAAATTAATACAAAGCCATACATTTAACATGGAAAAAGATGACTAAAACAAGTTTTAACAGAGTTGATTAAAAAAACATCAATAACTACTCTGGACACCTATCTACCCCATTTGAGAACAATTTACCAAAACTGGGACACGGACTTGCAGCTGAGTTACTGCACCAATTTCTGATTCGTGCAAAAGGCCCAGATCATTTAAGAAATGAGAAAAACAAAAGCATTTCTGAAAATTAGATAAAGATTCACCCAAAGACATTTAAAAGCAAACTGTTTTCAATGTAAACAGTATTTGAGGAACAATGACTGGGAAGGCAGTCCTCACACAGAAAAAATAAAGACTATATTGTTCAGAACTACATTTATAATATGATATTCATCTTGACAGCAAACACAATTCATCTGATAACACTTATTTTATCATGAATCTATGGACATAATTTGACTTAATGTCTTGTGTGCAAGAGCCTTCCTATGCCAGAAGCACATTTTATAGGCGAGATACCAAAAAAAGAAGAAAAAAAAAAGAAGAAAGCCACCAAAACACACCAAGCTTAATGCGCTTGACTTCTTATACCTCAATCCTAAACACCACAGCTCTGATCTGAGGCTGGCTGCAGCCAACAGCAGATTTTCTGTTGCCTTCACTAGTTTTCAGGAAGCCTTATTTAACTGAAAACAACTGTCACAGGAAAAGTGACTACAGTTAAGCAGTAGAAATGTAAGTTCATTTCATTTTCTTATATAAATAAGCACAAACATTGGCTTCCACCGAAGGACTGATTTCTGATCTCTTTGGTTTTAATGTAACAATGAAGAAAACATGATCCTGGCAGATAGACAGAAACCCAACCTGAAATATGCAACATTCAGCATTACATGGCGTATTATGTTCCATCCAACCCTGACCAACATTTCTCCATGGTATGTCAGAGTATTTGAAGAAGGACAAAATCTTTCCAGCCCTCCCTGTTTCAACATTTGCCAAAGTCATCACCAGAGCTCTATGCCTGCCACAACCCAATGAGTTCCATTTTCTTGGTTAAGGATTATGAGGGAAAGGAACCGAACATGAAGTAAATGAACTGCTATCTTCCCTTCACAATGGCACATCTGAGCCTCCAGAGCAAAAACATCTGTGAACTTTTAATACCTGAAGGTAATTTCCTGCTTGCCTTTAAGCACTTGCTTTTCCAGCAAATACACACAGCTCAAAGCTGCTATGCCAAGTTTACTAATACACACAAAGAAGTATTTAATCAAGGTGTTAATGGGATGCTAAGAGTAAGAACAAAACTCTCAATTCATCACCAGCACCAAGCTATGTCCTTCACCAGCAGAACACTCAGAGAGCCTGGGGAATAACACAGAGGTGTTTTTTTAACAGAAAGGAAGAGAAAGCACAAAGCCATTTGGACATTTTCTTGACTTTTTATTATCACTCTTAACTAAATGGTTACCACAGATATGTTTGGGTTGTTTTTTTTCTTTTCTTTCACATCACTCATAAATAAAACATTTCAGCCCGTAGCTCTTTACAAAGATAACAGCAAGATCAAGGATGCTTCCCACCTGCTGGAATCTTCCACTTGCCTGGGATCTGTTGAATGAGCAAGTCTAAGCCTTTGATTTCTTCACAACTATGCATGCTACAGGCAGAGTAATGGCATTCTGCTATATTTAATTTAAAGAGAAACTCTAATATCTTCAGAATTTTACTGAACAAAATCACTGGGCTCAATAAATTCTCTGGGTGCCACGTTTTCCCTGAGACCAAAAGCAAACATAATGCGTGCAATTCCGTCTCAACGTGATGCTTTAAAGAAGCCAACTCACAATGCTGCTCTTGGAGAAAAAGGAACGGCTTGATCAAAACAGACCACATCACAGAGCACTACTCTGCACAACTAGAAATGCATGTGGCAAACTTCCTCACAGAAAAATATTCCATAAAATTGAAGCCTGGATCCCAGGCATCACATGCCAAGGAAAGAGAAGTTGCACTAATATCCATTTTTTTCCTTTCCTTTTTTACTTACAGAAAGCCTCTACTGCTTGAGCCCTCCTTCTGAAAGTGTTCTCTCTGAAAACATTTTTTTTTGACTGCCATCAGACTGTGAAGTCAGGCTTTAGTGTGCCTCCCTCCAATAGCCTTCAAATTAATTATTTTTAATATCTTTGGTACAGCTGACTACACACAAACTTGGCCAGTTTCTGTGCGTGCCTCCCACAGGCTCTGGAATAACCATCTACTCGGGCTGTTCAAGTCTTACTTTCTGCATTCCTGGTCTCAGTTTTCAACTTCAGACTACTCCCAGCATGATTTAAATTATATTATAAAGCTCACGTTCAGATCAACTTCAGTAAACATGAACAACTTGGGTTAAAACATTCAGGAAGTCATAAAATTTGGTATGCAGGAATCTTTTCAAGGCTCTCAAAACTAGGTTACAGTAAGATACTATGAAATTATTTTAAAACAGCTCATAAAAACCTCATTTTCTGATTTGCTGTCAACGGGGTCACATTAGTGTCACCAATAAATACATGTATTTGCCTTTTCTTTCCTGTCCTGCAGAAACAGATAAATCTCATTTAAGCACGAGCAGTGAGGAATCTGGAAAATCATAAAGCTTTCCAACAAACCTAAAGGCCTTCTCATTGCTGTAATCCACCCACGGTCTTTTCTGAAAGCCTTGTTCTAGCACAAGTATTTTACTGATTTAAAATAACCTGCAGAAACATCAGGAAGAGCCAAGTGAGCCGGGGCACATTAACGTGTCCTGTACTCAGCAAACATCTGTAATAAAAGCACACTGCATTGCTCTGTTTTCAGCTGGGAACAAAGAGGATGAAATTGGTTGCTCTGAGTACATAACCCAAAAGGGAAAGGAGAACAAATTGTCTACAGCTCTTCTCTGAGAAAGGGTATTTGGGGCACACTCCTAGATTAAAATAGACAAAATAAAGGGAAAGGGGGAAAACAGGGCTTCACAGGCTGAAGTTAGCACTCAGCTAGGAATATTTCACCACCCAGGATATTTATACTGAGTTAGGGTAAAAAGAGATGGGCTTTTAACATTCTCTCGGTCATCACTCTAGCGTATGGAATCTATCTGTAGCTCTGCTAAGGCTGCTTCAATACTCTGTGCTCTTCATAAGCTGCTCAGTGATGTTAATGCCAGAGAGTTTTCAAATAAACATGTCTTTTATGGTAAATGCTCTGATAGTGCTTTAAGCCAGATGTCAAACATAAGCTTGTTTCGTACAGTGCAGTAACAGTCCTTGTTCCACCTCTAGCCACAGAAAGGTAAAAAAGTAAGAAATGAGCCCTCAGCGTAGAAGAGGGCTAAATGGGCATTCAACACAAACTGCTTGGCTGAGGAAAAAAAAGAAAACAAAAAAGCAATTCTGCTCAAAGAACTACAGCAGTAAATAAAGACTACAAAGACAGAAGACAGGCACCAGAAAGAAGGCGTTTTTAACAAGCTGGAAATGTTGTTATTGCCAGTACTTTTCAGTCAGTGCAATCTCCTCAACTGGTACACTCAGATTTTACTTCAGGCACACACAGGTACAACAGGAACTAGGATGGGTTATGTACCTAACCACAAGAACTAGTGTATGAACTGCTGTTCCTGCCTAATGCATGTAGAAAAAAAAAAGCCGCTCACAGCACCAGGCTTCTATTTTGCTGAAGACCTCATACCTACTCATTGCATTAAAAACTGCTAAAATTTTAAAACTTCACTTATATAGTTTGCCCAATCCCAACACAAGTGTCACACCAGGGAATGTTTCATATTACAGCAGAAGGAAGCCATAAGCCGGTACCTGTTCATCAGCATAAATCACTATCTCTGTAACTTACAACCCACTTCCCAATTCAAATTATTTTAATTTTTCTAATGATTTCCACGTTTTAATGATTTTTCACAGCATTTTTATATTTGTATTTGGCTTGACTTGATGTTTTTTCACACTTCATTGATTGAAAACCATCATTTGCTTTTTCTTTAGTCTTAGAGAAGTCAATCCTCCTCCACCCAGGCAGCCTAATTTATAAGTACTAAATCTCACTGCAGGATCTTTAAGCTATGAAACAAAAAAGAAAGGATTTGTTACAGTAAAACTTAATTCTGAGAACACTTTTTGCGAGCTGTGATGATGTCACTTTACCCACCTCCCACATGAGCCTGCAGTCTGTGCTCTCATCCAGTTCCTGCGGCATTCGCTTCTCCCCTGCAAAGGGGCCAAACTTTTCCCCCTAAGGAAGAGTTATAAAAGAAAAAGAATCAGTAGGGTGAAAAAAGAAAAAGGCAAGTGAATCACCAAACTCCAGCAGAGGAGTAAATTTTAGCTTCAAACAGAAAAGGAGAGTTTTCCTTTATTGTCCTACTGTAAGCCAAGAAGGTGCACATCCTTGAGGGCTCAACTTGAAGCTCATTCCCATTCTGCTCATACTTTCAAGAATCTCATCAAACCATACCTTCCCTCTGCATGCTTATTTCTCCTTTACAAAGCAGGATTTTTCTTTATCTTAAATAAGGCTAAAATTTACAAGTCAAATTTCTTAAATTTCTTATAAAATTTTCAGGAAGCACCTTGCAACAGCCATCCAACCGAAACAAAGAACTTGGCAAGCACCAAGTTTACATTAGATTTATTTGCGAGATTACTTGCAACACTACTTTTTGAAGTGCCACAAATCAAAAGACTGAATAACTGAGGGCTTGATCATACAGAGAGATTTGTTTAAAAATGTAAGGGAGTACGCACATGCTGATGAATTAATTCGAGCCTTCATAAGCCAAATTAAGATGTTCCACCACCTGCTCTCATAACACCCGCTGTGAAAGCACCCGTTGATGTGTTCTCCCACAAGTATTCGGCATCGGGGATTTTCCTGCGCAGGCCTCACAGGAGCAGTGGGGCACAATAATGAAACAGGACTTTCTTCTTCCACAGGCCCTGCGTCCCCCCACACACAGCGCCTCGTCCCCTTTTGCAGGGACGGGCCCTGCAACCCGGAGTGTAGGATGCTGCATTCCTTCAGGCAGCAATCAGACCCAAGAGCACTTAGACTTCCAAGCATTACAGATTTTAAGTGCATACTGAAAAGCGACTTTGGTGTTTCTTTTAAAAACAACAGCATTTTGGTTAAAAAAAGTATTGATCTTGTCCACATATCCCTTCCTCCAGGTACATTCCACATTCCCAGCAACAGCCTGCTAAGTACTTTCCTCCTTGCTTAGTTTTTACAGATTGACTACAGGTAGAGTAAAGAGAAAAAAGTGGAAGGGAAAACATCCAGGACGGTTCCTCTTGGAAACAGGAAATCAAATTTAAAAAACAAACAAACAATTTGTATTTAAAATTCAACCTGAAGTGGTAATAAACAAAGGAAAAGAAAACTGGCATTGCAGAATGAGGCAACAGAAGTGCGGGACAAATTTTTAAACGTGCACAAAGAACACTTCTCTACAAGGAACAGCAAAGCAGAAGGTAAAAAACCAAGAACGGCAGAAGTCAGCGACTGGAGCTCAGAGCAACAGAGGAGCCAGAGAGGGGCAGTGACAGTAAAAAACTGGCATTCTGGGGCTTCACAGCCTTACTTCTCACTGATTTCCATATCACCCTTCATCATTTTGCTGATAAATAATGTCAGAGCTCCTCTCCTGCCAGTTTTTCAAACCCTGGGATTCAATACTCAGGCTGAAACTTCCTCTTTCTCTTACCTCATCAGCAAAGAAGGTGGAAATAAATAGGTAAATACAGCTGTATGTTTACACCACCTAGAGTGTTAATTTCACCCATCGCTGAGGCCCACAGCACTGCTGGGATGAAGCATAGGAACAGCTCAGGACAAGAAACACCACACAGGATTCCCATCTCAGTACTCCAAACCAGGAAATCTCTACTGCAATATTCAAGTACTCAAGACCTTCTGGAAGCTCAGAACAAGGGCAAAAGCAACATTACCTCTGAGCACAGGGCAGACATAACATAAGCTGCAGGTGATGCAGATTTCTAAGCACTTTTTATGGCTTCTCAAATTCGGGGTGGAGCCAAAACCTGATGTCTTGGTCCATGGGGATAAATGCAATTATTTGTTTAGCCTTTCAGACCATTTTTTTCCTTCATATATATATACACACATTGTATCTGGTTAATAAACATGTTGTTACATGCCACCATACAGGAACCAAAAACATACTCACGACTGCAACTTCCCCTCTGATCAATAAAAGCGGAGCATACAGCACAGTCTGAAGGCAGAGAAATTATTCAGTACATAAAAGCACATTTTCCCAATGCTGAAAAAGCTATTTTCAACAGTTGATTTCAAAAAGGCAGCAGTGACTAATCCTCCAGTTGCAGCAAAACACTGAGAAATGCAATGGCTCTCTGATGATTACACCGAGAGCGGGGCTCTGTAGCCTGAGGCCAGCTGTCTGAAAACAGAAGGTACACGGGAATCACAACTTTGTTAAGGGAACAAAACAAAAAGTTTCCACCTTTTATGACTACAAACAAAATCTTGAAAGCCTCACATGCCTGAAGGTGCAGAAGCAGATGGTAGCCAGCAGCAGTTCAGAATGTATTATTACCAAAACTTTGCTAATGGCAGAATTTTCAGAGGCCTCCACAACACTTGGAGAGCTGGTAATGCAATTTCTGATGGTAAGATCATCCAATTTTTTTCCTGTACTTTCAGTTCAGACAACTGCAATTGTGTGGCAGCAACAGAGAGAAAACAGTATTTCCTACTCAGCAACACAGGTCTTACTTCACAATTAAGTGTCACATTCAACACCTCCTCCCAATCCCAAAACTCCATGAAATTAAATTAACAGCTATAAACTACTCTTTATCACAACCACGACGTGTGGTACTTCTGCCTCATTACTAGACAGGAGAACATGTCAAGAGCACTGCAGATGTGAATTTTCTTTTCACGGGAAGAAGTAACACAGAGTCTGGCTGTGTCCCGCATACCGCCCGTGTCATTCACACACCCATCCCTCTCCAAGTAGAGAACACGGTACTTAGGTCCCCGACAAACTTTAGGAGTATGTTTTAATAAACCATAGAGCAGCTCAAGAGTTGGTTCCTCCGCCTTTCTTCTGACCAGGGCTTTGCACACCACAGCTCTCTGTGCCACCAGCACAGAGGGCTTACTGCCAAAGGACAGGTCTGTAACAAACACCGTCACTAGACACTCCCGATAAAAACAGATCCTACTACAACTGCCTCTGCCTTTACCTTCTGCACTCCACATGAAATACACACCGCATCTACAACACTTGTTCTGGGTGCTCGCACAGCTCTGACCTCACACATTTTGCCTGTATAAAGTTCATAAGTAGTGGAATAGTTCAGGCAGGAAAATGCTCTGTTTGTCCCAGCATGCAGCTCTAATGGTTCAATTGTCAACAGCGTAAAGGACGCAAGCTCAGACCCCCAGCTCTGAACTGGGGATGCTGATTCCCATGAGTTTCACTTCGAGAGCTCACTCTATTTCACAGTCCGGGGATCAACAAATGCTAATAGTGTACAACCTTCCTTGCTGTGTGATCCCACAAAGTTTTCAAATGAAACTTCAGAATCTCAGTAGAAAAATTTTAAAGAATTAAACTAAAAGATATAAAATTGTTCCCCTTCCAGTGCCCCCCGCTTAACACTCAGGGACACCTTAAAAATGTGAGACCTCCTTCCCATCGTGTCTAAGTCCTGTTGATGAAACCACTGAAAAACTAGGAAAAAATCAGAGCCAAATCGAGGACAAAGATGGGAAGCAAAACTTACAAAACACAGAAAAGTGTATACTAATGACGGGTTCATAGTTTTGGTATGCCTTTATGTGTCCTAACAAGCCACCTGGACAGTCTCAGCTGGAATTTCACATGACCAAGAGACTTTCAATTATGAGGTGTGAAGAGGCATCACCTGGTTGGAGTATGAGACTCGGTTCAGCTGAACGACACCGTTCAGGGGCCCGGCTTCATTATGCCAAAAAAAGGAATTAAACCACGGTCCCGCCGAGCCCGGAGAGCCGTGAGGGAGGTGACAGGAGCCCGCGAACTCCGGGGGCGGCCCCCCCCTCCCCTCAGAGAGGCGGTCCCGCCGGGGGGAGCTCTGCCCTCAAAACTGTGCCAGACACACAAACAAAGTTTAAAAAAAAATTAAATTAAACAAAAATCACAACGGGGAAAATAAAATTCCTCAGAGCAAACCCTCCGCCGGCCCCCGCGCCCCCTCCCGCCTGAGGCGGCGGCGCCCCGGGAGGGGGGAGCGGGCGGGCGGTGCCTCCCGTGAGCAGAGGGAGCCCGGGCGGGCACAGCGCGGCTGAGGCGAACTCGGAGCGGGGCAGAGGGGCGGGAGAGCCGCCCAGCTCCCCGGTGATACGTGGCAGCCGCTCCCCGCCGGGCCGGGCCAGGCCGTTCCCCCGCCATCACCCACCTTCTTCACTCTGCGGGCCGTGTAGAGCCCCATCCCGTCCTGCACCCGGGACGACTTCAGGGCGAACCTATCCGGCACGTACATGCCCAGCATTTTTGCATCGAAAACTCGGGCCCCGCCGCCCGCTACCGGGGAGAAGGAAGAGGCTTACGGGGGACTCCCATCCCACCGGGAGCGGCGAGCGGGAGTCCGGGGGAGGGGGCAGGAAGAGGGGCTGGATGCGGGGCTCGCCCGGCTCCTGAGGGGAGGGGCCAGCGCTCGCGGCGGGGCGGGGCGGCNTAATGTTCCGCACCACCAATGCGTGAAGGCAGCTCCGCTTCGAAACCAAGTGATCCTTCGCTTTCCGGGGTTGGTTTTGAAGGAACGCGGATCTAAAGGCAGAAACTGAGCATCCTTACGAACGCGCAAACGTGACACTTTTGTCTAAAAAATAAACATTCTGTATATTCTTACGTCATACCCAGCAAAGGCATGGTTTTCTGACTAAAACTACACACAGTGCAGTCGAATAGGTAGGAAAAGTTCGACTTCAACAGGTTGCTAACATCACACCAGTACTCTTTCATAAAACTACAGTACACATTATAAATATATGTTATATATATGCACAATATACATTGACCGTCTTCTAGAAAGTTGAATAGCTTTCTTGGGGATTTTTGGGATTTCATTGAAGCCATCCTCATTGTTGCTCTCTAAACTGAAGTCGTGGTGTACCTGGAAAAAGGGATTTGGTTATATCTGATTATGGAATTAAAAATAAGTATGAAGGCATGTGAGGCAAGCAGAAGGAAAAGGAAGAAAAGAGGGGAAAACTATTTATAGACATATTTTAAATTTGTGCTGCTAATAATAATAATTAAACCACTGGAGCGTAACAACCTCTTTTCTCTCTACCTCTTTTTACATTAACAGATGTATAAATAGCATAAGTATTAAAAGCTCATAGTTTTCCATCAAAGTATTAGAAAAAATTCTGTGTTGGTGTCATTTGGAAGGAATGAAACAAATATCCTGAATTTTAGTTAGCACATGCCAGGGAACAGATCATCATGAAAGTGCTTTGGATCAGTTGGACTCCTGCCTATCCACAGGTGGACATTTAGGGAAAAATTAAATTAAAAAAAATCAGGTCTAGCTGAACATGAAACTCCCTTTGACTATTTTTTGTTCCCTTATCTATTTGCTCACAATGGTTTTTTGTGCTTAGCATCTACAGCGTCATAGTTTAGCTATCATAAAACTTTATAGGAAAAACTTATTTACAAAGGTGATGCATATTTCCACCAACACACATGTATATACAAAGAAATTTATATAATGTTGCATGATATTCCATATATGAGCAAATGCTCTGGTGAATTTGGTGAGGCCCTCAATTTAACAAGAAAAAAGGATGAAAGGCTCCAACAACATGGTTGAAAGGATAATTTTGGAAATGAAAATGCACCAGACCCACAGATTTCACACCTTGACCTATAGCCTAGACACCGACTACTAATTTATTAATAAAAATGGAGCATCTAAATCTGTACTAGTAAAAATTCTAACATCTCAAAAACAAATAAATTGAACTGAGGACATAAGCTGCCCGGGCCAATTGCTTCAGTTTTCCAATTAGGAGCAAAATTTACCTATTTTTTGAGATAAGATCTAGCTCTGAATCTTCCACTTGCATAATTGAACATACTAAGTATTTTTGGAGACCAGAACGCTTCCTTGATTGGATGCCAGTCTTTCTTAATATATATCAGATTAAAATGCTGACATCATTTTCCCTGTCTCCAACCTTTTCCAAGGGTCATGAATATCCTAAAATCATTTTACACTTTATGGAGGCCTCACTATTTTTCTCTTCAGCAGACAAAAATAATAAAAAAAAATACTGGGGGTCTTCATTTTGAATCTTAAAAGATTTCTTCTACGTGAAGTTAAACGTAATAATGCAGCACAATTTGAATGCATTTGTGTCTTGGTTTTAAGCTCTTTCCATTCACAAGGACAACCGTTTTACTTTGTAAATTTCAGTCATTATTATTCCAATGTGGAATGCCACTACCTGTGTTTTAGTCTGTTAAACAAATTAGGAAAAATGCTGTAGCGCTGGACAAAACTGTCACCAGTCTTTCATAGTGTATTGGCGGTGTGACATTGATCACAAATCCACAACTGCCTGTCCAACTGTAGCAAAATACCCTTTAATTTCAATTTAATCAGCCATTAACCTTAAAGCTGTAACTCATTTGCAGTGCAGCAAAAGGAAACTGAACACGTTGACCCTCTGTTTCTGTGTTGCTCTTTACAGAACACCGAGGAGAAACACAAGGGCATCCAGCAGCCTTCAGATTTGAAGCCTTACACTGTCAAAATTCATTTACATGACTTCCTTGGAAAAGGAACAAGGTATTTTCCAATGGAGGCTCTTATGTAGTCGTGAAAGCTGCTGTGCCCCACATGAAATTCCGTGGCAGGAATCCACCTGTAGTGACAAACAAAATAATTGCAAGAGTTTTTGTCTGGAGTTACAGTACTTGTTGTTGCAACACCATGCCAGAGGCACGGTATATTACTCCCTCCTCTCGAGGTACAGCTAATCAAGTGTCATACTTAATATGTCACATCCTAACAAACAAGAGAATCTAAGACCGAAATGCTCTTCAAGATGCCAGAAGTAAACATGCCAGCCCCTGAAGTGTCCAGCAGCTTAGAAGGAAAATGCGTTCTCCAAGAGCAAAGTGTGGCTATTCACTGTTAATCCCTTGTTTGGATAGTGTGGTATCATCTCTAAAACTTTTCTGGGACTTGACATTTCTATCCTCCCTCCTCCTGCTCTACAGGCTGTTGGACTGAAATCAGAGAGGCTAATGGCTTTTTAATCCTTTCAAGAGTTCCTTGCATGGAGCAGTATTAAAATATTAACTTTTGCAGCATCCATAGCAATGCCAGAATTAGATTCTGGCAGCTGTCACACCTGAGAAAGGGTGCTATTCATGATAGTGGCTCCTCCTTCCCAGTTTGAACCAGTCCACAAAACATTTCTGCACTGCAGTTTAACCAAGTTTACCACTATGTTTTGAAAACTTCCTTCCTTAATCTATGGATCTCCTCTCCAACCCTATTCGTGTCCTCTTAACCCGGTATGATCAGGAGCAGCTCTTTTAGAGCAAATCTTTGCCTTCTCTGGGTTGTACCTCATGTGCAGGGCATGTACAGTATTGTCAGATTGTTCCCTCTTAGTTCATGTGTACCTGCACGTTTCAGGTGTGCAAATAACGCTTTGCTTTGACCAGGAATGCAAAGGTTTCAGTCAGGTATTTCCCTGGAATTTGCCAAGCCCCTTTCTCTGCCTAGGTACAAAGTCCTTAACCTCATTTGGGACCATTGTTCTTTTTTCACTATGACTTCCCAGACCTTCCACACTGCAGTGCCCGGACCAGGATGGAAATGGGGTTTGCACTGGCTCCTTTTGCCCTGAAAGTTTTCGAGAAGGAAAGATTCCAACTCGCCTTGTGGCAGAGTCTGAGTGAAAGATGGGAAGAGTAACAGCATAAAGACCTCCCAGGGTTGGGGATTTTTTTTCCCTTTCCTCAGTTGTAGAGAGTTCCACTTCAAAAAAAAAAGAATCACCTGAGCTTGGTAAGAGCTGTGTACACCTTTAGAGACTGCCCTGCTTTGGGGACAATGGCACCCTTGCCACCAGTAATCACCAGGCACAGGGACTCTTAAGTACCTGGAACAAATTGTGTTGACATGGAGTCAACTTAAACCATATGTCAAACTACCAACTCAAAACTCAATCTCTTTCATGTAAAACAATCTACTTTCTGAAACAATTAAATGTGCCTGTTTAAAATATGACAAAAAGTCCCATCTACTCAGTGTCTCGGGGTATTTTCCAGTTCTAACAGTGTTTGTTTTGTCTGTATTTTTTGGTGCTCTGAAAAGCTTAAGTTGTTCTTTCCCTAATGCACTTTGATTTGCTGAGCAAAATTCCTTTCAGAGCTATTTTTAAGGATTGCCTTTTTTTGTGTGTGTGGTGGGGATTTTTTTTCCTACACTGATTCCTTTGAAGATTTTTGAATTCAGCAAACATTGCAATGAAAAAATTATTTGCCAAAATCTCTCTTCTAATCAATGCACAGTTGGCTTTTTGGGGTTTCTGTAAACTAGTATAGAATCCTTGTGCTGTGATATTCAAGGTCATGAAAAGCTTTAAATTATAAGATTCTTTTTTTTAACTTGTCTCATTCTCTGCTTAGATGCACAGAGTAGTTGCTGTCAAATTCTCTCTCAGATATTTGAAGTCCGAGAAGTTGGTGCCAGGATTTCAGAATTAAAATTTTTCTCCTTCGCCTTTCAATATACTAAAATTCAGACATGCATTTGTATTGTATTCCAAAGCTGATTGCGTATTAAGTGTTCACTCCTGTTGCTTGAGACAGTTTTAAACTATAGTTAAAAAAATGACAAAATTTTAAGTGAGTAGCAGCTTAAGCCAGTAATTCAGGTTTCATAATGATAGGACTAAAAGGAGCACAATATTATGGAACTCTAGTAGATTTTTTTTGATATCTCATGTGAAAACTTTACATAGATGATAGAGGAAAGAAGTCTAAAAAGTAAGTAGAGAATGGTTAAAAATACTTATTTTAAAACATTTAGTGTAAACCATTGTTAGTAATTTTTTTAGAGAGAGCAAGTGACAGAAACACTATGTAGTAGCCCATGAACTGGGCCACATCCTTACACATCCTAAAAGCATCTTCCTCATCTTAGGAATATCTTTTTTCAGCTTGAGAGTAACTTCCCTAATTGATGTCACCCCCTCCTGTTTTTCCTGTCAGCCCCTTTAGGATTGACTCAACTTTTCCTTTATTAATGGAAAATGACTTCCCAGATCCAGCCTCTCTCTGGTGAGCTACTTCCTTCAATCCCAGCCATTCCCATACATGTCCTGGTGCATGAAGGTTATACCTTCCCAGGCCCTATTTCCCTTTTCAGCCTTCTCTGGAGCTGATCCTGTGCTCCTTCTGGGGGCAATGAGCCTTAAACTTGCCTGCTTCCTCTTCTACTTGTTTCCTAATCATGAGAGGGATCTTCATGGAACATGAGCTTCATCACCAGGCTAATTCCCATGCTGTGCTCTCTATTTCTACTTGTTGAAAAAACATGGAAATTAGGCTCCCTTTCAGTACCTTCTCTGTGCCAGTCATTTAACTCATCGTGTTTGGCAGTCCGACCATACAACAAATTCTTTCTAAAATCTTGAAAGAGCTTGAATGCCTTGAAGTATTTTTCCACCATTCCTCAACAGGACATGAAGCTGGAACACCATGTTGGGTTTTCCTGCAGCAGGAAGACAGCTGACTACTATGAACTCACAGTGGTTTGCTGATATTATTTTAGCAGATGGATGACATCTCTCATGACTGACCTCTGCCTTTCATGTCTGCCAGGTGCTGTTGGATATTCCTATTTTGACTTCTCCATGAATTTCCACTACATTGAGTATCATTAAGCTGCTTGACAGAATGTTTTTAAATCCTTGGAGAATGGCTACATACACATAGAAGACATTTCTCAGAACTGCCAGCTATGGAAAATTCATTTTGCCATTCTGAGCACACATTTTCACAATCTGTACTGTCCTTTGCTCAGAGACTTGTCTCGGGTCATCTTTTACATAATTTTTATGCATTTTGGCCTCACTGTCTTCTTCCCATTCTCAGAAAAACAGCATTTGAGTCACCCTTTTTCAAGAGGGTGAGTGTCCACTACCTTATCTTTCAGTATTCAGCTGTGCCTGACCCACCAGTGGAGGGCTTAAATCCTCCGATTATCAGATGTGTTCATTTCTTCCTGCACTGTGAGCTAGAGCAACTTAATTCTCCTGCTCAGGAAACTTGGTCCCAGAATAGAACAATTTGCTTTAAGGCCTACAAAAAGGCCCAAACCATTAGGGCTGGACACGGTAGATTTGAAATGCAAGGGGAATTCCCACTGACACCAGGGATCTGGGAACTTGGATATTATTTGTAATGCTATTGGATTTATTTTTATTTGCTGTGTTTTAGTTATTTTTAGAACAGCTGAAATCAACACACAATGTAATTTGACATCCATGTCCTAAGAGGGAATGGCACACACCAAAGTGAGAGCTACTGACTTAAGAATGGACAACAGCCATGCTAAGCACGCCTTAATGCTTTCCTTGGTTCTCGTTCTCCTGCCTACCTGCCCTCCACTGAAGTCACTTTCTCAGTTAACAACATTGTCCCCCAGGAAATACTTCCTTCCCAGTACTGTAAGAAATTCCTCTGGAAGAATGGGAAATTCTTACTGCTTTAACACAGGTCTAGAGGACAGACACTTAAATTGCTCTGTGTCTCTTTGCTCCACTCCATCCAAATACATGTTCCGTTCTGAGAAAGAGAAGGTAGCTCTGGTTATGAAAATTTTAAACAAATCTGGGAGTTTTCCACCTAGGAGCCTCAGCAGAACCAGCTTCAACAATACTTTTGGGCATGAGCTGCTTTATAAAGCTTAAGGGCTTGCATAATCAGGGCACCACATGCATGTTTAGAATGAACTGAGCCTAAACAAAAACCAACAAAAAAAATTCAAACCACCACCATTTGTCAGGAATTAAGTTCTCATTAAACTATGCAGGATGAGGATTTGAAAAAGGCTTTTCTGTTGAATGCTTCCATTTAAAAACTCTCATCCTCATTATATTCCATCTGACACTGGAGTACTCAGCAGCTCTGTGACAAACATCAATATGTCAGACTACACTCTAAAAAAATATAAGAATCATCAAGTATGATGACTCTGGTTCAAATGATTTTTGGATATTATTGCCAAGGTCTACAAAGATTAACTGTAAATTTACTTATGCACATTAGAAAAAAAAAATAAAGGAAAAATGACGAAAACCAATAGCTGTTTCAAAGGTTGTGTTCTTACAAATACTTCATAGTGAAATTACTCAGTGTTGAAAGCAATAGGAGGATTAAAAGCAGGAATATAATTTTTCTTTACTCCCTTCATTATTATGTTTTCAAAATAAGGACAAAAATTAGAAATACGTCCTTCCTTACAAGCAACGAGAGCACGATTCAAATAAGTTCCCTCTTTCAGACAGAGCCTTCTATTTAAACTTTACAGGTCTACTCAGCTTCACAAAGCAGAGATGTCTGGAGACTGAAGTAATTCAGGAGAGGATCTCATGTGTCCCCCTGTCAGGAATTACCTTCTCTGTTCACTAAGAGTGGATTCAAACTCTTGATACACCTGCATTTTGGAGCAGAAGTTGATTTTGAGAGCAGATTAAAGTTCACAAGGAGTTCTGTAAGTATCTGAAATCAAAATAGGACCAATGGAAGAATGCTTGTGTCTATATGTACAGAGTAATCATTAGATCAATAAGAGTGTAAGTGTACTCTGAAAAGCAGGCTTTTTGAAGAAAAGCAATAGCTATGAGAGACATCTGTAAGATGCCTGCCGCTTCCTTTCTGAAGTATTCACCCTTGGTTAACAAAACCCACAGCTCCTCGGACTAAAGCTGCAGCTGGTTCTGCTTTTCCGTGTGCCAAGCCTGCCTGTCCAAATGCTCCCCCTTAGCTGCAGTGAGTGCTCCTCTCTGGCATTTCAGAGAGCACAATGGCACCCCCGTGGGCCGGGCTGCAGCGAGTTTGGGTTGGAGATCGTTTGTGGGACGCCGTTCTATTTATCACACAATAGGGTTTCTGTTTCTCCCTCGGCTCCATTGTGTTCAATCACACGGGGGTTTTTTTAAAGTTATGTTTTAAGTTATAGCCTGTCAGGCGCCCTGAGGCATCTGGACACTGGGTGCACCATAAATTTGAAGTTATTACAGCTCAGGATTGCCGTAAATGAGTTAGTCATCTTTTCTCATAAGGCGGCAAGGGAACAGGCTGAAAGTACAGGGCAGCTGCATCTTATTTAAAAGTGTGTCTTTCAAGAGGTACAAGACATTAACATGCCCTTTTGGAAATAATATGAAACTCTGCCCAAACTGTAATAAGTCATCACAGAAGGTCTGGAAAAAGCCCTGTCTGCACTCCAAGAGCAGCCACAGTTAGTCCCTGTACAACGTGTCTGTGCCCAACTTCCCTGGTCTGTCACTAGGGATGAAAAGCATGGATTAACCTGCATGGAGTCCCAGGATACATCGCAGCTGACTTGCTTGCGCCTGATCCGTGCCTGAGAGAGGTTATCCCTGCAGCACCAAGGGGGTCCTGGGAGAACTGGCAGGGAAGGGAGTAGATGCAGAGAGCGCTCAGTGTGCAGTTTCTGGTAGGATCCTGCCTGTCTAACCAGTAAATTTTTGAACCCGCCACCAACCTGGTCCTGCCATAGGCACATCTATACACACAGAGCCCCCAACAGAAAACAGAAGCAGAGTCTCCATTTCTCTTCTCATTTTACTTAGAGAGAAGCCTTTTTTTGGCACTTTGGAGTTGCTGAATTCCATTATTTGTGCAATAGTTCTTGTCACTATATTACTTCCATTTAGTTTACGAACTGCAATAAGAGTTATGGGGTTATATACAACACATTTAAATTCTGGTAGAACACCATAAAATAAAACTGGCAGAAATTTAATTTCACTTTGTTTTACTTTGTTTGTTACCTCTCTACAGACTTGGAGGCTGTGGGCATAACTGTGGACACAACTCCTAATGAAATTCTGAAGTTTGGAGTATTTTTATAATAACCTAACACTGAATTGTGATAAAAGACATAGGAAAAAGATACAACAATTTAAAAGGCTTGAAACAAACTATTAAATAGACATGGGTGAACATTTGTCCATCACAAGCATTTTAACTCTGTTCAGTTGAAAACAATTAATCTCTAATGTTCTGCAGTTGGCTTTTGAAAATTTATAAATAGATACTATTACGAGAGATTAAAGTCACAAAATGACCCCTGATTTAAGAACCAGATGGTTGTTAGATCTGATAGGTCTCACTGTTGAAAGCTGTTAGAAAGAAGTGAAAATTTGAAAGGTTTCAGGATACCAAAAAAAACCCCAAAAAAACCAAAACTGAATACTTTCTTCATAAGAAATCTACTGTTTTGAGAGGAGCAGCTACTGATTTTGGTATCATCCCATATGGTATTTTGTCCATCCCTTCAGCTGACAGTTTTTGCCTAATAGGACAACTCATCCAAAACCCCCATCATCACATAAAATGGAGACATTTATCCATTTCAAATGCAGTATGATACTGCTGAGGGCTGCAGCAGCCCAACATCAGTACTAAGTAAAATTCCATGCAAGTTATTTTTAGCATGCTCTAATTTTTTGCACAGTCACTAAACATACCTTTCACAACAAAACATTTACTAAAAATGTTCTTCCCTCTTTTCCCTTACTTCCCTTCCATAGAAACAATGAAAAAGATGAAGAAAACATCAAATGTTAAAAATTCACATTGAAAGGGAGAGAGGCATAGTCAGGAGCATGGGTTTCCTGCAGATTTGGGTAACCTGCAAGCTTTCACTTGTTCCTTCAGGCATCAAAGAGCACTTACCCCCAGGCCTTGTCCAAGGGACAGACATTTGGATTGCATTAAGCTTCCAGGGGGTATGTATGCAAAACTCCAGTATGGAACAGTTATTAAAAAGGCTGCATGTTTGCTATTTCTGCGGTTTGTCAGAAAGGTCATTGTTTAAGATGCTTTCATTTAATGACAATGTGCCTCTATTCTTGTTATTATTGTTTGTTTCTTTCATGTCCGTTCCTCCTCCTCAGTATCATTGTTTGTCCCTGTCCTGTGAAGTGTCTTGCTGTTCTGGTGCCATGGGATTGGGAAAATGTTATAGATTTGTGTAACTTCTCACTTCAGTGGTGGTTCCTTTACAGAGGGGTGTTTCCACCATAGCTGCTTCTCAGAACTTATTGGGAAGATTTAGTCTGGAGTATGGAAAAAGGAACCATGTTCATTTATGCAGAACCTTATTACTGTAGCAGATGAAGGCTTGTTACAGTTCCCAGAAACTCCTCATTGGATCACCACCTATCAGAACTTTCCTCTTAATCAAAGCTCCTATACTTGCATTCACATAGGTCTACAACAGCAGGAATGGGAACAGAATTATTCATGCCATGCAGAAAATACACCAAATACTAAACCAAACTCTTCGTTATAAACACATCTCCTGAACTGGAAGAACTAAGCAGCCCAGGTCACCAAAAAAACCAGCCAAGGACCTGAAAGCACAAATTCCACCTGAAATACAAGACAGTCAAATAGATCACCCAGTTATTTACCTTGCACAAACTGGAGGTGTGGGTAATTGCTCTTCTTCTCCTTTATATGAGGACTCAAGAAGATGTGGAGTTTTTTTATTATTTTATTTTGAGATGGGAAAGAACAGTATTGTATGATGGAAACATTATGAAAGCACACAAACAACTTTGAAAAGATAGCAAGAAATATTAACAGAAGAGTTAACAATGGCTGAATCATACGTGCTTATATTGCACGATTCACATTTATCACAACAAACCCTTCTTTTTCAGGAAAAATATCTGAGTTAGGGGTTAGGACAGAGTACCCAATTTAATTGTTTCTCTTGGTACATCATGTTCCTTTAAAGGGGACAACATATTCAAGCGTGCCCCTCTGCAGGGGAGAAGATGTGGTATCTTCATGTGTGAGCTACTGGGTGTGCTAAGGAGGGGAGAAGCAAACACCAAGGAGACACAGGCACACAGCTCAGGCTCAGGAGATAGCTGAGAGCAGCAGGACAGAAACAAGCCAGAAACCAGCCCCAGTGACAATGGGGCAAGTTCCCAAGGGACCACAATGAACTTGCAGTCTGCTTCAGCCCAGAAAGCCACAGAGCTGACTGAAAGCAAGACTGGAAGCAGGGACAAAGTGAGCAGCAGGGGATTTGTTTATAAACCCTTCCCTATGTCTAGTCTGTCTTTTCTCTCTCTCATCTCTGTTGCAAGAGGTTTGTCTGATGTAGGCTTTGTTCAAAGAAAACCTGAGGTTTGAGTTGAAAAGCCCTTTGAGGGAAGATCTCTAGACAGACCTACCTCAATGCTCTTGTCAAAGATTTGTATTCTTTAATGACAGAGGTATTTTGGTGTTCCATTTAATTATGATGACAAAGACTTGGCTGCTATGTGCAGCACATAAGTAGTGGCTTTGTCAAGCTTTACCTCTCTGAGAAGAGTGAGTGGGTGCCAGCATCACAAGCTGTACACCAGGGCACAGTCTGAGCTCAGGAAAAGCCATGATCTCTGAAGCAACTCCTGCACACTTGGAAATAAAGGCAGCATGAGGTTCTGGTAAAAAGGATTTCATAACTTTCCAGTCCTCCTCCACTTCTCCTGTGCTCCATCTTAACTAGGAGCTCAAAAGCTCTGGGCAGAGCCTCCTGCAAAGCCTGTCCTGAATGCTAGACTGAGTTATTATACAATCAGCTGTGATGCCACTCAGGCAAGGCTGGAGGACAGTGATCAAACAGCTCCAAAACACAATGAGAAAAGGGCCTTTGTCAGTACCAACAGGGAACCTATGACTACCCAGGATCCAGAAACAGTTGCGTCTTGCTTTAACCCACTGCTCCCACCAAAGCAGCCTTTTCTCCATGTCCTTTTGCCTGTTCCACCCACTCTGGAGAGGGCATGAGCCCAATTATCCAGCACTCAGCAGCCACCAATTACAGAGGGAGCAGAGCCCATGCATTGTCCATGCCCTGTCAGGCAGCATCTGCCTACCAAGCGTGCTGCAGCAGCCTTTGTCACCGTGCTGTCCCCCCGGCAGCCAGCTGCACAGCTTGAATGAGAGCAGGAGAGAACATAAGGAAGCCATTAGAGGTTGGGAACAGTTGCCCAACATGGCTCAAAGAGAGATCTGAGGAAACATAATGGAATCACTCATGAGCAACTGTCCATCCAGTCCACATCTGCAGGCAGTCTGCAGCTGCTCTGCTCTCAGCACAGGCCAGACCAGCTCTCCAGAACAGCACAATCTCTGCATTAGCTTAGTGTACCTGCCCATTAGTTTTAAATGTGTCAAACATTAATAAAAAAAAAAAAAATCAAACCCAAACAAAACTTGTGGTCTGTGAGAGTGGTCATGAAGAGACGGTACTCGGGAAAACAAAAACCAGGAGGAACAATGCCTCCCTGTTGAACGACAAATGGAGAGAGTTGGCTGCAGCTTTTAATTACAACACCATGCCAAGCAACTTGAAGTAAATGTATTTGTGTTTATTTCCCATTCAGCTCCCCAGTTGTGTGATGGGAAGTCGAGGAGAATGAGCACAGTAATAATGATGGGGCAGGACTGCAGCTGGCACAGTCATGGGTGTGTGGGAGGGAAAACATCAAGAGTGCCCACAGCCTGCGGGTGAGCCCTGCCTGTACTCAGCAGGGATCCTCATCTCTATGTCCTCAAAGAATCAGATCATTTCCCAGGACACAGGAGGTAAGTCCTGACTGCACTAAGGAGTAAAATAAGAACCATAGTTAATTGCCTGAGACACCCTCCCACCATCATCCCTCTCTCATGCTATCTGCCTTTGAGATGTAACATCCTTTATGTCCATAAATAGCAAATACTCCAGTAACAACACTTCCACCTGCTCCTTTTCAGTTTTCTTCACTCTAGATAGGATTAGTAAGGGAAATCTTCAGAGAAAAAGAGGATCTCTCTTTAAAGTAAATGATAAATATTTATCTAACAGTTCATCAAAGGGTACCCCAACCCTACACAGTTTCTGGCGAGCAGAAATCAAGTTGTGAATCAGTTGACTTTCCAAAATACACAATGACTGCAAGATCAGATGCCAGCTGTACATTTGTTATTCACTTGTGTCTGTTTTGAGATAGATAAATCCCATTTTTTGTTAGACAAATGTGCTGGAAGTAATAACTAGCTGCATTCACAAAACCTATCAGTGTTACTGGGTCACTTAAACTTTCATTTATAAATAGTTCTCTTTAAGAGAAATGGCTTGACAAAAGAGGAGAGGGACAATGTTCCTCACAGCCTGGTATTAGCAGTGGTTGTCTAGGCAAGCTGAGGATTATGATTATTATAACCAGTAATGAGGACTCCAGAGAAGTGATAAAAGCATTCTTCCCAAGTAGGCTTTGGAACCATCAAACACATGAAATGAAGTAAGAATTTGTCTCCCTGACAGGATTAATACTACAAGTTTATAAATCAGTCTAAACACTTATTTAGAAGACTAAACCATCTCTGAATTGTGTCAGTTGCTCTTGTAGCCTTTCATGGATTCCCTGAAACTCCAAAGGGATTTCCATGGAGCACCTCAAGACAATCAAAGAAAGGCTCTCTTCACTAACACAGAGCTACTGGGGAAATGGTTTAATATGGAAATGATGTGAAAAGCTCAGCTTCTCCTCTACATATCGGATTAAATTACACAGCCAGAAACAGCTGCTGCAGCTCAACAGGAAAATCCAACATGTGAAAAACAGTGGCTCAAAAAGGCAGAGAGTGGGGAAGTCAATATTTACAAACACACTAATTTCTACTTAACAATTAAAGAAATCAGGAGGCAGAGTGGGGGAGACTAAAATAATTTACTTCACAAAATATCTTAGTTTTACCTCTCTTTCCCTCTTTCACCTGAAATGATGTGCAATTCCAAGTGTGGAACAGCACAGGTAAAATCAGTACTAATTAGGAATTACATTAAACCCCTGAGTACCAGAATTATATAATTTTATAATCCAGACTCTCTGATGTTTCTCCCCCAACCATAAAATCCATACTTTGAGAATTAGCAGGATAATTTCCTAACTTCCATTTTAGAAGGGAAGCAAGCTACAACACTGTGTCCTCTTTGTGGTGTTACTCCCACCTTACAACCAGATTTCACACAGTCAGACAAATTCTTCACTTGCTAGACTTAGAAAAAGGATTTTAACACAATTAAAACAATAATTTGGGTCTCTTTGCAAGGTATGCATTATAAGATTAATACTTAATAATCCTGTCAGCATTTATTTAAGCTAAGGCATTGGAGCAGAAATTTGTAGTCATTTTAGTTGCCTGTTGCTACAAACACACATTTCTCTAAATCAAGGGAAACAATTAAGCATGTGACTGCTACCTCTAGCAGGTGTTACCCTACATAAATATCCAAACCCAGAATTAAGACACAGCCGTAGCATGTATCAATACAGCAATAAAACCCTCAAAAACCAGCAATTAATTATTTCCTCTCTGTCAGCCTTCCAGCGGCTTTGCCATTATATTATCCACACACATTTAGGATATGAAGCATTCGTTCGCTGCTTGCTCAGAGTACAGAAAAAATAATTCTTGTTTTTCTCTCTGAAGTAAGACATCATAGCTTAAGTTAAACTTCTCATGCACAAGGTTAGCAGGTTCAGGAGACCTCATACTAGGAAACAGGCTTTTTTCATACTTTTCAGACAAAAGGGGAGAAAAAGAGAGAAAAATGTGTTTTAATAGGGCCACACTTACTAACCCCTCACAAACAACTGGCTGAAATACCAGTATCACAATACAAAATCAAGTAACTCTCTCTGGCAGAGTTAAAGCATAAAACCAAAGCCTCTGAAGGTCTGAACATTCTCCTTTTACTTGAAAATGGAGTTTAAAAAAAGCAAAGACAGACCCACCTTCCTCTAAGAACACACTGCTATCCTTCTCCAACAGGGGAAGGCACGGCATCTTCCATAGCTGCCGTGCAAAGGCTCATTAAAGGAAGCAGGGTCACCTGGCCCCAGTGGTGGGGCTGCTAATGAAGCCCAGCTGCTTCCTCTTGGGCTCTGGATGATGTTGCACTGAGGAATTGGCTTGCACTTTGTGTTACTGCTCAAATCAGTGGAAGTGGGGTAAAAGCAGATGGAAGAGCCACCTTCTTTGCAGCGGTTTTCTTTTGCACTCATATTACCATTAAAAAGTCCACATAAGGGGGAAAGCCAGCAAAGAAAGGCATTTTTGCAAGGTTTTCCTCAGATTTCTATGGCCTCACTTGCCTTTGCTGATATGCCACACCCCTATGGTTTTTAACACAATCAGTTTTACTTGCCTCTCAGAAGAGGAAGAGAAATTGCTCTTAGTTTGTTTATTAGGCAAAACTGTGCATCTTATTCTCCTGCACCTTCTACACAGAAGTGTTTGAAAAAAAACCAGCTGCAAGAAGTAAGAGACAAAAAAAAAAAGTGTGTGATAGTCAAAAATAAAAAAAAATCATATTCCTCTGGCCTCTTAACATCACTGGAATGCCAGGACACCTTTACATAATAGCAAACATTATCAAATGGAAGAGTACATTAAGGAAAATGGAAATTTAAATAAATAGATGCAGAACTGAGAACATGTGCTACCAGCTGTGCTATGCACATCTGGGACAATCTCAGTCAGACCTGATTCATGTATTGTCACGAAACTGAGGGCTGATCTCTGCTGTCACAAAGGTTTCTGAATAGGTTTCCAAGCAAAGAGAGGAAGAAGAGTTCAGGGTTCCTGGTACACAGTTCTCCAACATGGCTTATGTACTGAATTAAATAAAAGGCATTTTCACATCCCATTTAACTGAGTGTATATCCAAACATGCTAACCCTAACCCTAACTAGTCAAAGAACTTTGAGCAACCACAACTATTGCATTTTTTTGCCAAATGCTAATGTAAATGTTTGCTGTTCAGAACAAGGATTTGCTTGCTCCCTGTTATATTACCAGTCTTAAAATTGCTACTTAAAACCAAAGAAATACGGCTCTGAGACCCATTTGTTGTTGCTACAAGTGGAGTTCTTGAAATGTTTGTGTGTATTCTGCAGCTTTTCCACCATCATAACCTTTACAGAAGGTTATGATGAAGGTTACAGAACTCATGGACCATTTTGGGCTCTCTTCCATGGCAAGGCAGCTGCCACGCTTGCCAGTGAATAAAGCAGCAAAACTAAATAAGGCCCTGCTTGCCAGTGAATAAAGCAGCAAAACTAAATAAGCCCCCTTGACTATGAAGGGGCTGATTATCTTGTTGTGGCTTGCAATGCCTCAGTGACTCTTTAGCAGCTTTGAAACAAACCTCATCTGTAGAGAATTCCTCTGTTACAGTCCTGCAGTAGATGAGCCTTAAGGAGATGCTGCCATCCCTGGGAGCCACCTCTGCTGCTTTCCTATACCCCTGCGTGTTCCTCAGCTGCAAATTCCAGCATGGCATCCTGTCCCAAAGGGACATATACCATCAGTATGAATACTGAACTCCATGTAACCTTCTATTTCCCAGCTTGGGTTTCTATTTTAACTAACTCACCAGCTTTGTGCTTAAAAAAGCCCCTATGTATATTTGTATGTATATTTATATATGTATTTGATATACTGGCTTTTTTTGACCTTTTACACCAGGTATCCATCTATTACATTCTTTATAAATTCTTTTCTTATATGTTCTGATGTTGCCCATGCTATGACTTCTCATATGGACTCTCTGCTTTCACAAACAGTCACTCTGGAGCTTTCTCAGCAGATGAGACCAATTTTACTTAAACTTCCATTTTGCTTCAGTCACCTCTCAGTTAAGGCTGACTTATATTTGCACTGTATAAAACAGTGCTCTTATTTTAACTCTATCCTTCAAAGAACAGCCTCTCTCAGATCATTAAGATCTGAATAATAATGTGATGACTAATAGATATGGTACTAGTATAGTCTCAGTTTCATCCAGAAGAATAAATAGAGCTAGCTGTTCAGGAAAAGAAGAATTCCAGTGGGAAATAAAGACAACTGTTGTGACATTTTTCTTCGAAAACAGTGTGTTCAGAAATAGAAGCTGCACGCATCTTGGAGAGATTTTTAATTTTGTGACATGCTGCAAACATAAGGGGTTAGCAGGCGGAAAAGCCAAGTGAGCTGGGTGAATATCCAAACAGAGAAATCTGGCTGAAGGGAACAAGCAGAGCTGGAATTGTTGTAAAACATGTGTTTTGAAGTAAACATCATACTAGGCCAATGGAAGGGGTACTGCTCCCCACATAACTGGCAGCAGTAAAGAGAGAAATGCTTAAAAAATTTGTCTTTAGCTTAAGGATTCAGTATCTTTCCAGATTGTGACATATAGGGAAAGTATCTCCCTGGCAACTGGTGATCTAACCTTGGTACCAGTGTCCTGCTCTTGAGGATTCCCAGCTGGAGTCACCTACTGCTCCTGTACACCCTGGCACAGTAATCCAGCAAGTGTGTGTTTCTCAATTCCTTTAAGGAATCACAGAGATCGTCTCCAGAGTAATGCGAATTCCCGTTATTCCATTTATTATATAACCACATTAAACACAGCAAGTGTCTTCTGATCATCTTCATATGATACCTACTTTTTTTTTTTTTTTTTTGGAGAATCACAAGAAACTCAGCATGTGGAATGGCACAGGGGCTTGTGCAGCCACAAAACCCTACTGTCACCCACCAGTCTGCAAGGTGGAATGTGCTGGGGGCAGCAGAAAGGAAAATGTGAGGAGCCCCCCACTGTGGGGCCAAGGAAAACTGGAGCTCACCTCTGCAGGGAAGGACAGGTCTGGTTTTCCCTGTCAGCAGCCTAAGAGGAACCTGCTTTCAGCCTTTATATAGATTTTGGTCCCTTTCCCTCCCACCTTCACTGCTTGAAATGGGGCTGGCCTAGCTGCTTCTCTGAGGAGTGTTTTCTATTAAGCAGCTCTCTACAGGCTTTTGAGTCAATGGAGGTGACATGGAAAAACAAAGAATTTAGAAAATATGATATCTAGAAATATAATATCCTAAAGAAATCTACACCATGGAAATAACTGCAAATTAAATGAAAGTACCTGGGGGTTTTGGTAGCACTACCATTCTTGTCAATGGAAAAAAATACAAAATTTTCAGCTTATTACTACTGTGGTCAAACCCAGCAACATCCAGAAAGAAAATGCTTCCAATGACAATCTAACAAAAAGCAACAAATGACCATAAAAAAGATTTGCATGGCCTCTCTAACTCAGACTCCAAGCCACGATGAAACAGGAAAACTGAATTCAGTTCAAATTTCAGCATGTCTCTGCTGTCCTCATGTCTCTCTGCCCATTTTGAATGTCAAAAAAAAAGCCAACAAAAAGTCAACAATATATAATCTAATATTTTTAATTTTATGTACAAGAATATAACGTTATGGCAACTTTGTACATGAAATACATACAGTATTTAAACATGAAAATCAGCTAGGTAAGAATTTACATTAGCAATGAAACTGCTCCTTGTGCAGCCCAGTTAATACTTAGTTTAGATCTGTATTTTATTGGGGGGAGAATTTAATAGTTTACAATCATAGAAACATAAACCTTTAAAACAAGACTCTATAAAATAATTTACAGAAACCCTACCATCTACGCTGAGAGAAAGGGCATATGTCTGTGAGTTGTGTGTGTGAGTAACAAGGTGGACAAATGATGTATCTCAGCCTTTTAAAGTATAAAATAACTTAGAAGCAGTTCATGCAATATGGAAGCAAAGGCGTGCCAGTTCCTCCGAGGTTTTCTGCTACCTTGGACATCTACTGAGCATCACATGTGAGTCACTGGACACACGATAACACCGCTGCCAGGTGCTACCACACAGCACCAGCCTCAGTTCCTCCAGACAACAACTTATGTAAACATAAATATACAAGTTGATATCTTTTCTACACAGTACAAATACAGGTCACAACTTCTCAGCTGCGCAAGTAGTCAATCCCTATACTCGGAAGCAGGATAACGCTCAGTGCGGAGTTCCCTGCACATTCCTCTGTCCAGGGGCACTAACAGAACTTCCTTGTTTTCACCAGTTTGCTCTGGTATTTCACCGAGTGCCCGCCGTGCCCGATCACATACACATCCAGCAGGTAGGACTTGCCGGGCAGCAGGCCCCTGATTGTCTCTGTGGTCACTGCTTTCTGGATGTTCTGGCTGTGGAAGTATTTACAGAGAACCTTTTCCGACTTCTTCCTCGTGTCTGGACCCAAGCACTGGTTCTGCTCTCTTTTCTTCTGCTCTTCGTTGTAATTGTCATCCACTTCCCTCTTGTAGATGCAGAATTTGTTCCTCTCCTGCGTGCCCAGCCAAGCCACCGTGACCGAGGAACACGTGCGGAGCTTGTCGAAGGCTTTGATCCGCGTGTCTTCGGGAAGGGAAGGGAAGGACTGCTTGTTAGGCCTCGTTGTAGCCAGGATCTTCAGCATGGAGGCGCCTTTCTTGCTGCCCTTCAGCCTAATAAGGTATTTAGCTTTTGCTTTGCCCCGGAGCTGGAACTGCTGCACGCCCTCCACACTTTGAGACATGAGAAGTTTTCCATCCCTCCTAACTTGGATCTGAACAGCATCCAGGCAGGAATGGATGGAAAAGGTGACTTTTTGGTGAGACGAAACAGGGGCAAAACGTAGAAATTTGGCTCCCTTTCTTTTGATGAACACATCTGTAACTTTGCCATCCTTCAGCTCAACTGTTTTCTGCTTCGCCTCCTCCTTGGTCCTGGCAAAGGTGCCCACATAGGCGGTGCTCATGTTGGTGTTGGTGTTCACTGCAAACATGTCGAAGTAGTACTGTGTGTCTGGCTTCAGGTCAGACACGGTGAAGATGTTCTTGTTCCCAATACAAACTCTATGCAGGTCAACTCTCGGCTTTGGGGATGTTTGCCGCCCAAGCTTCGATGATTTTAGGAAACCACGTTCTTTGCCAGAGTTGTTGTCTGCAGGGAAGCCAAAATGGGCAAAGTCAAAGGGACTGAAATCCAGACCTGGCTTTGGAGCCATCATGAAGGCGTCATCAGAGCTGAGCTTGGCTTCGACAGCGCAGAGGCTTTTGAAGTTGTGCTCTTTGTTGATGACTATGCAGTACTGGATGGGCTGTCTCATCAAGGAGGCCGTGGGGCTCGGTTTCCATGCCAGCGTCACCGTTGTACGTCCCAGAGAGGTGACATCAATTCTGGGATCGTAAGGTAACTCAGGATAAGGCTGGTCTGACTCTGGAGTCGTGGTTGCATACACTTTGAAATGGGTGTCTTTCTCTGTCGACAGCAGATCCAGCTGGTACAGCCCAGATGGAGAACTAGAGGACACAAAGTATTCCACATCATTGCCTTTGTAGGAGAAGAGCTCCGTGCCTTCCTCGTTGGTAATCTGCTGTTTCTGTTGCTCAAGAGGCTCTGGGTCACCTGGAATACAAGCAAAAGAAAACATTTGTACAGACACTCTCTGCAAATGTGAAAAAAAAGAACTCTCACAGGCACATTTTACTACATAAAATACATATGTGAGATGGAAAAGGAAGGTTTTGTCATCTGAGGAAGATGTAATTGATCAACATTTCTGTCAAATCAGAGAGGAAAATTGGTTTGGCACTCAGGTTGAACCCAAACACAGCAGAAATTCCACCTGACTAGCGTTAATATAGTCTCATGTATGGATGCTAACACTTTCCACTGGAGAGTCTGGCATCCCACTTAGAGTTCCCATGCAGTTTTCTCCAGGGGAAACTCATTCATCTGCCTATTCCTGGATGCAGACCCTTGGCTTTGGCCATCTGAGTCACACTAAAATTTTGTTGCTGAACACAGTGGGGGCCAGAGGTGTGTCTGCCATACCATGTGGTGTGTGTGACAGTTCAGCATGGGTCAGAGGCTCTGGCAACCTTTTTCTCTCCTGAGCAGCAGCTACATGGCCCCGTGTCTGGAGATGAGCCCCTCCAAGGGGTCGGCTCAGTCCTGCTGCAATGCCAGCCCTGTCTCTCCAGTTCTTATCTTGTGTAAACACCTCACAGAAAAGCCCCCATCAAACTGAGTCACTCTGGGCAAACACAGTTTGCTCTGGCAGCATCCAGACCCCTGTGACTCTAACTTCAGCTTTTACTTCTTTGTAGTCCTTTTCCTTTTCATGTGGCTGCCTGTAGTCAGTCTCCTGCGCTGGAAGACCGAAACAGCAGATCATAAAGACAGGCCTGCTGTGAGACTCAGTGTTTGAGGAACCTTAAATCCAGGAGAGAAGCAGGGAAGAGGACAAGGGAAGTCGCTGATGGTTTGTTACCTGATCCTTCCCCACTGGCTTCCTCTGGGAGCTCCTGCACACTCAGTTTCCACTCCAGAGGGGCATCACACGGTGTCACCGTCACTGCTAAGGGAGTGTTGTCCTCCTCAACCACGAAGAAATACCTAGAGGGAGGTTAACACATGTCAGGAACTCCTGATGGCAGCCACCTGGCAGGAATTGACTTGATATGATCAGGCATGGTCTTGGTGGGGCCACAGAGCCAAAAGTGTCACCAGCAGGCAGAGGGAGTATGGAAAGGCTGGTGGGCCAGAGCTAAGGAGCAGAGTTCACATGTCTGTGTCCAGGCAGAGCAGAGGGGTTTTTGACCTCCTGCCCTCCCCTCTAGCAGCTTTACTTTCTACCCCTATACAACCTAGATACAAATAATCACAGAGATATAAATGAGGGAAACAGGATTTTTCCTGGAAAGTAGGGATATGCTCTGCCAAGCTGGACACACATTTTACACTGTATCCAGGTAAGCACACAGAGATACACACGAAAAAACCCAGCTGCCCTCACACACCCCTCCAGGCACCACACATCACCTATTGTAAAATATTCCTCACCAATGAAGGCTGGAGAAAGTATGTGATATGAGGCAATGCAGCTCTTCCCTGAAGTCTCTGGAGCCTCAGGTTCTTCCTCAGTCTAACCCTCAGTATTTTCTGACCCACAGGGTGGAGTCTGGGAAGTGGGGAGTTCAGACCAGGCTGCCTAATGCTGCTTCTTTAAAGCACAGTAGGGAGCAATGAGGGACAAGTGTGGTGGGTCAAGCCTGTAGTTTCTAATTTTCTTCCTGTTACTGTTGCCTCCAGACATGGCTAGTGGCCCCACTTCAGGGAAATTCTGCGGTCTGGGGGAGCTGCGGGCTTATCCCAGAAATCAAATAAATCGGACAGACCCTCAGCTGGGAATGCCAGATTGGGATGGAGGCTCACATATTTACTTCACCAAACAGAACACTGGCATTTGTATTTTTCTGGTTGGGATCCAATTTTTATCCCAAAGCACCCAGCAACCAGAGCTACTGTCTTAAAAGTTCGGCTTCCTGATTTGGGCACGCCAGAAGTACCTCTTGGGGGTGTCTCGGAAGAGGTAGCTGCTGATTTCGGCTCCGTCGGGGATGACTGACGAGTCATGGAAAAATGCCTTGTCCCGGATCTGCATCTGGAAGAGCTCCTCATCCCTGGTGGGCAGCTTCTGGGGCCTGGAGTCGAGTGGCAGCAGCAGCAGCAGCAGGAGCGGCAGCGGGCAGCGCAGCAGGAGCATCCTGCAGAAACGACAGGGAGTCCCACCTCAGGAGGGGCACCACGTGCAGCTCGTCTGTGCTGGAACGTGGCACACCTGCAGCAACCTCACGTGCCCTTTGTGAGGTCCCTTTTGCAGGCACCTTCACTGCCACACAAACAGCAGGAAAGGACGGAGCTGGCACCGTCACAGCGCTTGGATAAATGGTGTCACCAAGATCTGCCCATCCTGAACTGTGACTGAAGCAAGCCCAGGCACCGGCTGGAATCACTACCAAAGAGCAAAAGCCTTCCACATGCTTTGGTGAGTTACACTTTGATGTTTTGACGCAGCAGAAACGGAGCTTGCTGGCCTTGGGAGCTACAGTAGGCACAGAGCAGATGGAGGGTACATCAGCTTTGCTTCCCCTAGGAGATTTTGGTTGGGCTTCAAGCAATCCTCTGGAAAGTAAATATTTCCAGTGAAACTGTTCTTTACAAAAATAGCTCATTAGGGAAACATGTGATACAAACCCACACATATTCAAAGCACATTGGTATTAGCATGCAATTCAGCAGGGCTTAATCCTCAAGCCTGGTGGGAATTGCAAAACACAAAAGCAGAGAATCCTTTACAAATTAGGCATAATAATTCATAATCTCAGCCTTTCACTATTATGTCTATAACTAGGTCAGAAATGACTACCCAAACACACAGAGTGGGATAGGCTGGAAATCTCCTTTCAGTGCAGTAGATGATCTCATATATAATGGCTCTGGGATGGGGGGAAAAGAGGAAACAGCCCATTTCTGGTACAAGTACATCAAGTTTAAATTGTTAAATGATAACCATTTTGAATTAGGAGGGAAAAAATATGTTTAGGCCATTACCTAAACTGTGTTAGCACTGATTTTTGGAGAGAAACATGGTGAAAAAGCTGAGCTGGCAGGAATAGTTTTATCTTGTCCCTTGGCTGAGTGTGCAGTCATGCACTGCTCTGGGTACTGCACTGTGAAGTAACTACTGCTTTATAGCAAACTCTTCCTTTTCCTGAGACAGTTTTTTCCCACCACCTCTAATATTTTATGTAAAAATAGCAAACATACAGCTCCTTGAGAAGTGGCATGCTGTAGTCCAAGCTGCAAGTATTAAAGTACTAAAACTGCTCTTCCTAAATCCCTCTCCCTGCTGCCTCCAGCTTCCCTTTTGCCTGTCCTTCTCTCAGGAGAGCTAAACACAGCCACCCACATGCTGCACAGCAGGGCTTCCAACACCAGCAAGGCTATGGAGGGCTATTTTCACCCTCATTTTGCTTCCTCTGCCTCTGACGTTGTTATTTAATCATTCCTGCCACCAACATGCAGGTCCTCCCCACTTATCCCTCCTCTCCACTCTCCCCTGATATCAGCTCATTCCCTCCTCCCTTTCTACTGTTTTTTCCAACTCCTGCTGTCCAGCTCAGTTCCTTCAACTTTCTGTTTTCCCATTGAAATTGGTGATGGGAGAGGGAAAACACATGGCAAACTCAGCACCATCCATAAACCAGGAGTGACATGCACTGAGCACTCCCTCACAGGATGCAATTTCAGGTCTCAAATGGTAGACTCTGTTATCATTTGGGATGGTTTAATGACAGGTTACTGCAGTGCTGTGCCCTACAGAGGGGAAAGGAGTGCAGGGCTTTACCTAACACATGCAATTGCTACCTACAGGTAAATCCTGATTTAGCTTTTCTAGCCTTTGTCAAAATCTATCCCAACCAGGTCCTGAGTTAGCTTTTGGTGACAGTGGATATAGTTCCTCAAATTCAGACTGAAGTGTTGATACTTACCAACAAAGTTAAAGACATTTGACCTTTTGGAGCAAAGATCATAAGTCAAAATACTTGCTGGCTTGAGTCACTGAGGCCTGCAGAAAGCTCCCCTCACACAAAGCACGATGAGTTTTGTGTGCTCTAACACGCTGTTTATTGATTTTTTGAGTATTATTGTTGGCCAACAGGGATGAAATTCCTTCCAACTTAATCACAACAGTCAGAGCAGATTATTTGGTTAGGTAAGAAGCTCTGACGCTTTCTGCAGACAGCGTCCTCCCCATGAACCCCCTGAAATTGCAATCCTGTGTATTCCCATAGTCAGTTCCAGCGCAACGTAACCTCTACTAAAATAAACCATTTTGATTATAGGCTAACCTTCACTTCTTAAATAATTTCACTAGCTAATGGACTTTAAAAACTCCCATAAACAGTGTTTCTGCAGCCCTTAACAGCTATAGAGCAGTGACAAAGTACGGATTTGTCTCCAATTTCTTTATCTAATTGTAAAAGCCTCTCGGCTTAAAAATAACTCTAAAAAGACACATTAAATTTAGTTCTGTGATCCCTGCCTATCCCACACATGAAATACCTTGCAAAGTTGTCAACTGTTACTGAAAAAGGAAACTTTTATAATCTCTGTTCTTTGACAAATTAATAGAATTTTGAGTGCTTTCATTTTCACGTATCTAACCTCAGAGGCTTAAAATGGGCTCAATTTTCATGCACGACACTTCCAAAAGCAGGACAACAGCAAAGAGGCATCCAAACCTCACTCACAGTTTTTGGAAGCTGTGCTGTCGGTGTTACACCACTCTTTCACACCAGTTAATAAACTGATTTTAGTTTTTGCAGCACACTCATTATAATTTGGCAGGGTTTCAAGCTAAACCCTCTATAGTTTACTCATGCAAAACATCAAGAGCAAAGCAAAAAGCCCATTTATTCATCCCATGTTTGTTTCTGGGCAAGATCACCAATTACTTTGACAGAGTCCCTCAGAAAATGCACGTGCTAGATGTGAGCCTGTGAATTCGTGCTCTGCCACCCAGCCCCCAGAAACTCCCAACAAACCATTTTCTTGCCTTGGATTCATTTTTAGAAGCCAGGTACAAGGTGAGGCCTAAGCACTGCGCTGCTAAGCCACACAAATTACATAAAATACGTTGTGTGATTTTTTTGTTCTCTAGGCTGTGCTGCCTCTTTAAATGTCTTTTATTCCATTTTCTACAAGATCATCTTGTTTTCTTTTCTTTTAAACTCTGAGTCAATATTTTATTGATATATTCCTGCTGACTGGAGGGATTTGCCTGCTGTTTATCACTGAATTTAAGAGAGTGCCAAAATAAACAGTCCTAAGTGAAATAATAAGCACAGTTTTCCTTCTCCGGGATTGCAAAAGTGCCCTCTAATGGCCCATCTCTTCCTCTCACTTCTTCCCCGAAGTCTGTCTCAACCGAGCCTTAAATCCAGAGAGAAGTCCTGCTGGCTGACCGACCTTGGGAGTCAGACTGAGCACGGAGCATCCGGAGGGTCCCACCTCCTCCCAGGCAGCGCTGCTCCCAGGGGACAAGGCCACTCAGTTTTGCCAGCCAGGCACCAAGACCCTGAACCCGAGCAGGCTGAGGGGTGCCAGGGCAGGTGGCCAGGGTTTCCTTGGATTTGAACCTGGAATGTGGCAGTGCCGTCCCCAGGTGAGCAGCTCCCAGGTTACACAAACACTCTGGTAGCAAGAGCCACACCTCAGGAGAGGTTTGCTTAGTGAACCCAGCTGTATTTACCTGAAAAGATCAACAGATGAAAAATACGTGCTGTACATTGGAGAGGGAGAGACATGATTTTAAACACTTCAAAATTCACCACCTCGCCAGAGGCTTGGGGCATTTTCCTTCTTTCACAGAGTATAAATAGCCATTTTATAAATGGCATTTTACAAACTTGAGTTATAAGCACATACATGACAATAATCGTTAAGTCAGGTTGTGGATTTTATGACAATTACAATTAATTCCTATCTTTTTAATAATCTCCTTACCCAACCTTTCCAAAATCCTAACTACAAAAGCCCTACACACCCCTCTCTCCTGCCTTAAAGACCTCCAGGTAACAAACTCCATCTGCAAATCGCAAGATAAACTGCAATTAGGACCAGAAATGGAGAGGATAATGGGATTTGCAGCTGGCTCAGGTTCTGAGTCGAGGGACAAATTAGCTGGAGCTGTGGCAGCACCTCATGGGGTTTTACCACAGGCTCAGCAGGGTGGGCACATCCTCAACCCAAGGCAGAAACAGGTGGCCCTTGGGGACAAATGAAGTCACCCCATTTTTGATTTCCCTGCTGAAGCCTAGGGAATTTTCTGACTGTTTTTTTTTTTCCACCACTGAAACGCAGCCGTGTGGGGCATACTCTGTAAGGCATCAGAGGCTCCCTGCCTACATCCCACCACAGAAATCTCACCCAGCAAGCCAAGAATCCATTTTGTTTGGCTGTTGGGGATCCAAGCAGTTGTGTCCTCCTATTTGGGCTTCACTGAGCATTTATTTCCCACAGACACTCAGGGGAAGGCTCAGTCTTACTGAACACACCTATGCTGTGGAAAAAGGGAGCAAAGTATTGGATTCACCACATGCAACACTGGTGCCTGTTCACAGCCATCTTTCTTGATCTATGGAAATAATTTGCTTTACTCCTCAACTGTCTGCAGGTCACCCAGACCTGTGAAGGGCTCACAACACCAAAACAAAAAAGATCTGGATTTACGTGGAGCAAATGCGTCTGGAATAACCAAACCCTCATGTTAATTACAGAGGGTGGGAAGAGCACGACTGTAATTTAGTGAGGATAATTTCAAGGCACTGCCTGACACAGCGCTCTTGTGTTGCATTTCTTCTCTTTTCATTGTATGGATGGTTAACTTTTTTTTCCTCCTTACATCCTATTTTTAAACTCTGGTGTGCTGGGGGTGGGTTTTTTTCTGTTTACATTACCCATGCTGCATCTCATACTATGTCTGCAGATTTATTGACGTGATTTAAGTCCAGCTTTGGAAATAAAAGGGCACTGTGTGACTTCTTTGACTTATTATAGGAATGCTGCAAGTAAAGAGGCTGTGAGCTTTTCCATTATACACTCCATTTCCAGAGATATATGCCACAAATACATGCACCTCAGCACACACAGTTATCACCTGAGCAACAGAGGAGCTTAAAAGAGCTTATAAATTTGGATTGCAATGCAATTAGTTATTTTTAATGTGCAAACAAGGAAAAATAACGCCTTTGCAATTTAAGCATTTACTGGGAGCTGCTCAGTTTGTTTGTTTAGGGGGAGACCGGAGGGGAGAAGTGAAGGCCTGCTGTTCAATGCTGACTATTCCCTAAAGGATGTGGAAAACTCTTGGTATGGTTTTCATTTGGGCTTTTTTGTGGTTCCTTTTTTTTTTTTTTTTTAAAGCATTGCTTTTGAAAACTTGTTGTCTGGTTCTGCCTGGTGCCTGGGGAAAAGCATGGGCCAGGCAGGGCTGTGGGACCTCCCAGGGCTCATGACAAGGAATGCAGCTCTGTCAGGGACGCAAGGGTGTATCACTGTCTCCGTGAATTTTAAAGACCAAGTTTTTGTGTATGGCAGCTCCCACTGGCAGGATCAGGTGTAAGTGGGAGGGCAGGAGCTCTCAGGGACCTGTAACCCATGGATTAAAGCTCCCTAAGTATGCAGGGACATGATGGATTATAATGGTGCCTTTGAAGAACGGAGGGTCCACCACGTCAATAATCTGTGGATTAACCAAGTGCCTCTTGCAATTCCAATTCAACCCAATTTTCCTTTACTGGGAGTATTGCTTTAGCCAAGCAAATCACTGCAGCATTACAGGGAAAAAATGCTATTACAACCATGTAAAAATAGGAAGGTATGAAGAAATAAGGGTACATTTCTACCAAATCTTAATGCACAAGAGTGGCAGTGAGCTACAGCTTGGGGAAGAGGTTAACTCCAAAGGGGCATCATTAGAAAGGGCAGAGCCATCTCAAATTAGACATACTGAAAAGCAAACATACTTGGGGAGATACAGTATCAAAAAATCCAATTTTACGTGGACTATTTTGTTTCTAGACTGAGACTTATTTATTTTTCCACTTTTAGATTCAATGCTGATTTCATCAAAATTGTCACCCTGGAACTGGTGGCAGCAGGATGCTTCAAGAACCAGCTGAGCCAGGAGATGCCATTTGGGATGCCCAAGGAAATGCCTCATAGTTTTCCTTTTTTCAATCAGAGACCACATACCAGCACTCCTCTCTTTCACAGCCTCCTCTGCCCACGAGACTCAGTGCTGAGCGTCAAACCCAAACAAACAGCGTGTCCCCGGCGGCCCCTGCTGCAATGCTCGGTTGTTCCGCGCCTCTCCTCGCGAGGGGGTGGCAGCGGCACGGGAAGCAGGGATGTACTGGAGCACGGGGTGGCAGCCAGCTGGCAGCCCTCCCCCCAGGACAGATGTTACTTCCCCTGGCCATTCCAGCACCAGCTGGATCCCTGCTGCTGTGCCTGCTCATCCTCCCAAGGTGGCCGGATGTCACTCCTGGAGAGGGCAGGCATCATGGGGTAGGGGACTGGTACCAGCTCCTCCAGAGGAAAATATGTCACACTCGGAGAGTCTGACCCAGCTCGCAGTAGAGGAATTTTTTCCATAGTCTCAGCAGGGGTTGAGCCCCAGTAGGAGAAATAAGGCAGAGAAATCTCAGTTTGCACAACTCCAGGCCATTTAAGATAACCAGCCCTGAATGCCACGCAGCTCTACCACAAATCTTTCAGCACAAGTGCTGGGGGTGTTTTATAATGGAAAGTAATTATTATCCCCTCGTTACAAGCAATAAAAGTAGGGCAGAGACTTTCCTTGTTCAAGGAAATCCCAATATAATCCTTTCCTTTAATCATAAAACAATAGCTACTTTCCTCGGCCAAGTCATTCCGCCTTCAGCACAGCTCTCCGGGTGTAGGTTGCTCGCTCTCTGTAATGAATTTCAGCGAGGGGATTAGTGGGGAGGAACACACAAACAATTACCAATTACAACCAACACCAGCGTGTTCGTATTTGCTGCAGAGTTTCCCACTGTTCCTCTGGAATACTTCAGGATGACATTATGAGTGAGCGCCCTCGCCAGAATCCTCCAGGGTGGGGGATGAAATGTCAGGGCGTGATACAGAGCAGGACCAGAACCAGGATCTGCATCCTGCTGTCGCATCCTCAACCCGCCGAGGCAGGAAGACTTGGAAAAGTGCTACAACACATACCCAAAGTCATTAACTTCATTAACTACCAAAGGAGTTAAGGTTGCTTGAGCCATGCCTAGGGAATTCCACTGGTGGAATGGCAGCTGCTCCTGGCCAACAAGGTGTTTGCTAAAGGGGAGAACAGGGAGAGGCAGGGACAGGCAGGGGGCTGCAGGTCACCAGAGTGACTCCCAGAGCAGGAGCAGGGGAAGCCGAGCTCCGGCAGCTCCAGCAACAACCAGAGCACTCACATTCTGTGGAAAGCTGTGCCATGAGCACACTGGAATCCCTTATGCACCTCTCCCCTTCTACTTCTTGGCTGGTGATTAATAAATGAAATATTGCTTGGAAAACCTGTCAAGTGCACAGGGGCTGATTCCCACAGCTTCCATCAGACACGCAGTTTCCTTTGGCATCAGGAACACCACCACACATATACTCAGGATTACAAACCACAGGCATTGCTATTCCCACTCACTTCCCTACCTCTACATGCACAGTTTTCCCACAACAGCGACTCAGGAATTCTCCTTTGCCATGTTACCACACTGCCCTTATTACCACCGAGGGTTTCTCACCCGCCATAGCACAGAGAGGAACAGCAGCAACTTTCCAGAAAGCTGGAAGAGCAGAGTAAAACAGCAGCAGTGACAACCCACAGTGCTCATCTGCAGCAGCTGGGGAAGAAATTGCATCCCTGTGCTGCCACCAGAATTGTGTCCTGCAGTGGTGCTGATTCCAAAAGAATGATGAGTTTTTCTACTGAATTCAGAGTTTGACCCATTGGAGAATTGTTTAGGTTGGAAAAGTCCTTTAAGACCATTGAGTGCAGTTGCTAACCCAGCACTGCCTAGGCCACTGGTAACCCTTGTACCCAAGTGACACAACTACACATACTTTAGATACTTCCAGGGATGGTGACTCCACCACTGCCCTAAAAAGCCTGTTCCAAAGTTTGACAACTCTTGCCATTACAAAGTTTTTTCTAATATCCAATCTAAACCTCCTCTGGCACAGCTTGAGGCCATTTCCACTTCTCCTATTTGGGAGTAGAGACCAGTACATATTACTTATGACCACAATAATATATGTTATATTGATAGCTGATCCCTCAAAATTTCCGATGTCTGAATTATCATCAGAATCCCAATCTTTCTGATTGCACTTACTATCCAAACCTGGTTTCCTGCCTTCAGCTTTAAAAGTATGCAGAGGAAACCTTAGGCCCTGCAAGTCCTTAATGAACCCTTAAGGTGCTCTCTCATAATGACTTGTTGCATATCAGAGTAATTCACAGATGCTGTGTCTCATTTTCCCTAGCTGGAAAAGGGCTGCTGAAAATATGTAAACATTTGTCGAGCGTTTGAAAATGGAAAGTATCAAATGTGGTGCTGAAGCTGTTGATATTTACATATTTCTACCAGAAACTCTTAGTGTTAGAGCTGGCAGATCTCAGCCACGGTTACAGCAGCAAAGACTCCAAGATCCAGCATGGATATTGTCTCCCACACTGATCCCCAGCATCCCCAGGAAGCAGCATACACCATTTCTTAGCACTGGTTCCTCAGGGGCTGCAGTGGGTGAAAGCACAGGATGGCTCATCCTGGATGAACCACATCCCAAGGAAGCACAATCAGCCCCAGTGCTGCTCCTGGGCATCACTCAGCAAATTCCCTCTTTTGCATGCTCACTTTTATACAGTACATGGGTAGGTATGAGAAGGAGCAGGAATGCTCACACTGCCTAAAATTTCTATTTACTTGCCCCAGCACCATGCTTTAATAAAAAATGACACAGATTCCCACAGATAAATTAGTGAAATTGACTCAATAAATTAGTGAAAGTTGTTAGTGGAGGGCATGAGCTCCTCCAAATTTCTCGACACAGCTACCTGCTGTCTCCACCATGGTGCCTGACACTTCCCACTGCTTCCAGAGAAATCCAAACTTGCCCCAGCTGCTCCCCCAGCATCACTCAATCCCTCCAGCGCTAGGAAGACATGTGACAGAGCAAGGATTTGACTCCGAAGGGCAAAATCATGGGGAGACAGTGAGGGAGAGCCATGGAGATGGCCTTGGAGAGCTGACACACGCACACCTGTCTGGAGACCCCACAAGTCCAACCACAGCTCACCAGCCACCCACCCATCACACCAAAGCAGGACAGGAGCATGTCTGGGAGTTGCCAGTCTTCAGTCTTCCTTCTAGCACTTTTTTGTTTTCTAAGCAGTGGACTTGTGCATTTCCGAGCTGGAAAGTCCTTCCCAAGTGCAAAAGGGATGGAGCGCCAGAGGTCCAAACCTGCCAGGGTCACCTGCAGAACTGTGGTAAGGGGTCTGAAAAATCAGATTATTGCAAGGGTTGGTTTCAGCTGCACTTCACTGCTGGGCCAGAGTTTATTTGTGCAGGCTGGCAGGGGAAAGGTTAGCCCTTTATGTGCTGGCCAACAAAAGCGGAGGGAACCCGTGCAGGCGGAGAGGCCAGGCTGTCATGGGTGAGCGAACATCCAAACAGCCCCAAAACCTCCGGCCTTCTTATGGCAGCCGTACATCCCGGGCTGACACAAGAGGAAAGAAGGGACAAGAAGGGAGGAGTTTCTGCATTCAGAGATGACTGAAATGCACACCAAGGGCGTTCCTTTTCCCAGAGGGGGAAGACGTGGTGAGAGCTCTGGTGTGGGATCCGGCGCTGCCTTCTGGGGGTGTCCCTTCTCCAGTGACTGGAAATGGCTGCAACATTCTTGGATGAAAGTTACTGCTAAAGGACAAAGCCTCATTCCAGCATCACTGCTGATCATTGTTAAACCCAAATAGCTGTATATTCATAAAACAGGATCTGCTCCTTGGTGTTTTGTTCCCTCAAAGCATCTCAGCAGAGGCTGGAGCCATGTGGGGGCTCAACCCACGGGGACAATGCCCCGGGGTCCCACTTTGCTCCCACACATTTCACCAAGGGGCACGAGCTGGGGCCTGCCCAGTCCCTGGGTGAACAGACCCACAAGGAGACAACAGTGCCCAGTGGGGATGGTCATGTACCCTGGGAGCAATAGGCTGAGCCAGAGCGTGTTTTGGGCTACTCGAAACACACTTTGCTGAGGTCTATGAATTTTGCATTTTCTAGTTTAAGTCCTAATTGCCTGGATTTTCTCATAAACACCTTGCAACTGCTTTTTCTTAGATGAGTGGGAATTAGAATGTGCTCCATAAATTAACAGAGCAGGTTTCTTTTCCTGAGCCTGCCACCGTGCTATCACACACTTGCAAGAGATGTCTTAGACTCTTGTTTTAAAATACCTGCTTAATTCAAACATTAAATTTAGACTTGTTCACATGATGTGAGAGTCTTAAAACCTACTCATTTTCCCTCTTATTATTTTTTTTCTGACTATTGTACTATAACAAGATTATAAAAGTTTTAATCGACTGATATTAAATCTTCCCTGCAAAATTGTAACTTTAATACCCCCTAGGACTATTAGACTTTTATTCATTATTTCTCATTACTGAAAAATCAGTTTGAGAGAGCCCCTAGGGTCTTCCTCAAGTAAGGATAAGATCCTATTAGTCGTACAAATGATACTCAAGTAAGTAAATCTTACCCAGGAGAGAAAACTCCCAGAGGATTAAACACAGATTTAGCAGCCAAAGGAAGGGAAGGAATGGGGACTAGAAACTGTTAATGTTGCTCACTGATGTTTTCCTTCACATCCAGAGCCCAGCTGGCAGCTCCAAGACACTTGGCTTTCCCACACCATCATCATCCCAATCTGTAAACTGCTAAATTTCCATCAGGTTTCTGGATTTAAGAATGTTATAGTCAAACGTTTAGACTGCTTGACTATAAAGAAATTAGCAGTAAATCTGCTGCACTTAAACAAAGGAGAAAGAGAAAGAGAGAAAGAGAGACAGAGAGACAGATGAGTGGCAGAGAGGGACAACTTGCTTCTTCACAATATTCTGGCTGCTTTGTACATGTTCCCTGTTCAATCATCCCTGCAAATGTGTGTGAGGAACCTGCGATCCCACCGCGCCTCGGCTGGTCTGGCACTGCTCTGTCTTGGTTAAAGCAAGTTAAAGGTGATAAAGATGGAAAGCATCATTTTTCTCACACCCTAATAAAGTTTCAACAAAGTTGTGTTTTCTCAAATAATACAGGGTAAAAAAAAAAAAAAGAAAAAGAAATAGACTCAATTAGGCAAACAATGCTTTTCCCTTGTAAATCACTGGGGAAGTGTCGGCCTCGGTGCTGTGTCACCTTGAGAGCGTGCGAGGGTCACGCTGGAGGGGCACTCATATCCGGACCTGTGGAGCAGGGAATGAGGTAGGAGAGATAAATTATTGCCTTTTGCTTTTCAGTTTTCCAGGTGCTTGCAGCAAGTACCCACTGCTTCGTATCTCAGCTGTCACACAAGCAACAAACATCTCTCTAACCCATGAGTTTAATTACCCTGAAGCCAGAGCCCCAGTTCAGGCCAAACCTGAACAACCCTAAGAAATCTGTGAGAAATGCTGAAAATGCCTGCCTGGGTTGAAGGCCAGAGCCCACTGTGAGATGCTCTGTGCAGGATCTGCTGCACTCCTCTGGTAACCCAGGCATGTTTGCGTTTAGTGAAGCAGCCGTGGAGTGGGGTGGGCTCCTCAGGCCGCTCGTGTTGCTGATTACTCCAATGTCACTTAAAATCCATCCTGTAAAATGCCCCCCATCAGGTTTTTGGTGAAGTTGGACTGTCAGCTACCTCACACATGAGGTGACACGACACACTGCCTGTTTTTGACATGTCCCACATGACTGACGTGCTCCCAGTGGAGCAATCAAAGCCTTCCACGAAGTCATGAGATTTTCAGCTGGTTCCTGTTATAGCTCTGTGTTACCATTTATCCTTCTCCTGTTCAGTGGGTGTCCTTGCATGCAGCAAAGGAGAAAATTAATTCTGAAAGAATAAACTTCTTTCTAGTATTTACTCTCTTTCTCTCCCCTCTGAATGTATTTCCAGCTTTAAGCACATTCTCCTGGAGTTATGATTTATTATCCTGACCTGCTTCACAATCTAGGGGCAAATACTTCCTCTTCTAATGACATCTTGCTAAAGTTTTCAAACATAACATATCCTCAGCCTTCAAAGCTCCTTCCATCCATCCACGATCTTATTTCAGGTATCTTCTCAGGCAGAAACCATCCCTGTTTGATCTAATGAGGATTTTAGCCACAGAAGTACATCTCTTGATGTGAAACAGAATAGTTTCTGCACTCTGCCTTCTCCCCAAAGCAATGCTTGCTCACTCACTGCTCTGCTCATGAGTTAGCAGAGCTCAAGCAGTACATAAGTCCCTTCTCACTGGTCTTACCTGGGATATTCTTCTTCCTTGGATGTAATTCTGAATTCTTCTGGTTTATGCCTGCCCACACTGACTCTCACAGTCAGTGACACCAAAATATAGAGCTCACCAGCATTCAGTATTATGCCAATCACTCCATGATCAATGTAAACATCAGTCTCACGGCCTGTCTGTATGATCTCACACAGAACTTATATCCCAAACACGTATTCCTTGGTATGCATCTATCTGGGGTTACCCTCCCTGATGCTGGAGTGTTCCCAGCAGTATGTGAACCCTTCTGTAATGGCTTGCAAACTTGTTTTCCTGTGTAAAAGAGGCGGCCCTTCCCTCCTTCAGGCCAGCCTACTCTTCTCCTCTGCATTTTATAACTGAACAGAAAAACAAAGCAAACCCTCCCCCGTTATTTTTAACTCTCACGAGTGGCCGAGCTGGTAGCCCAGAGAAGCTCTATCGCCCTCCGGGTTACCAACCTCAGCCCCTTCGAGCGCTGTGAAGGAGAAACGCGCGGCTCTGGCGAGGCCGCCCCTAAGGCAGAAAACGCGCGCGTTCGGCGGGGGCAAATGGAAATCCGCCCGCCCTCCCCGGAGTGGCCATCGCTTCAAATTAGCAAAGCTGCCTCCCGCGAAAGCGAGCCAGGCACCGAGAAGATAAATACCCACTTAGCACCGCAAAATAAAACCAGCCCCAGAAAGATGCGAGACCCCGAAGGGGGGCTGAAACAGCCCCTTGCAAACAGTGAAGTAATGGGCTTACAGTTTTATTATTCGTATAAAGTTTAGTGACTTCAAAATGAACGCGAAACCAAGCAAGACTTGTTATCCCACTAAAATCTGTGCTGTAACTGAAGCCAGTGCCCAGATGTTCCATGGTAAAATCCACCGCCTCGCTGCATAAAAGCACCACATACCCTGACGTACGGTCCTGGCTTGCCTTTATCCAAACCTTCTTAGATTCTGGATTGTTTTTCCAGCAATACTTTCAACTGCCATGGGAAGCATAAAAGGGTCTCCTACAAAATCATTTGGTACCAGCTCGAAATGTAACCATTTGCAGAAATAAATCAGGATTTCTTTTTAATAAACTGTTTATCGCCAGCCTCTCGGGACATAAACCGTAGAAGAAAAAGCAGGGTCTGAATTTAATAAACATCTCATCTTTTTATATATATTAAGGCAGAAGACCCTGGCACACTTCAGAGTGAAACACCCAGAAAACAGCCTCCATCCAGCCCTACTCAGGGCATGGGATGGAACAGAAGGCCACTGCATGGATGGAGCTTTCAGGAAAGGATTTATTCCTTCATTTTTAGGGGCATCTATGGTAGACAAACCTTCTAAGGAGGACAAAGGGGACTTGAAGACGCCCTTTGTGTCCCTGTATGCAGTTCTGGTCTGTGAGCCGGGTTGCTTTGAAGCAGCCTGGGCTCTCAGAGCATGGAAGGATGCTCAGGCTCCAATGAGCGGGTGGTGCTGCACAGGGAGCCACGGCACCGACCCTGCCCACAGCGCTGCATCCCCTGCCAGCCGGGCTGGCAGGAGGAGGAGAGGGGCGCTGGGAAAGCCCCGCAGATGGGCCGGAGCTGCGCGCCCGGAGCTCCAAACGACAGATGAACACCGGCTCGGCGGCAAAGGCATTTCAGCCGAGCGGGGAAGGCAGCGCAGGCGTGACGTGATTTTGAACAGCTTGCTTGACAGTTTGCACCAGATTGTATTTATAAACATTGGGGAAACCTCAGAGCTTTTCCTCTGCGTTTCCGAAGTGCTCACCCACAACAATGCAGGCACACGCGGGGTGATGCTATACAGCTCTGCCTCTTCTCAGTGACAAACTTCTCACAATTAAATAAAGAGGCCCACAGTCATCTCGGTGGGATCAGCATCCCACACAGCGCTCAAATTCCCTCTCATCTAACCACCAAATCCTGACCTTCCCCAGGGCGGCTGGGGCACGACGCGACCTGCTGGCCCATGACACCAGCGGCACGTCACATGCATGTGCCACCGCCTGCCAGGAGTGGCTGGCACCAGGGAGCTGCAGGCATAGCCCAGCACGTCCCCATTCAGGAGCGGGACATACATATTTTGTCACTTCACTGGTTGGGGCTGCAATGACACACTGTGGTGCCCTCCACAGCACAGAAATTAACAGGATTTCTGTCCAGGCCCGCACAGAGACAAGGAAAGTGGGATGCATCCACAGTCCTCATCATGGAAACGTGACAAGGAATTTTGCAGACATATTATAAAGCTCTTTCAAAATTAAGAAGGGCTGATTATGTGCTGGCACAGAAAGCCCACGAGGAACAGGTATCACTTTGCTCACAACAGGGTCACACACAGCCGCAGGACCTTGGATACATCCACACGGTACCTGCACATGATGCACTTCCACACATCTCACCACATTCTTAATGGTCAAACTAGAAGGTAAAAATCACTCAGTGTTTTAAAAAGTCCTCTCCTGCTTCAAATATCAGCAAGTTTTAAATTCTACACATCGCTCTGAGGACTTCAGAGAGTTGTAGAGGCACTAGAAAGCTGACCTGGGCAGCTCTCCTGCAGGTAGGTGCTTTGCTGTGAGGTAGGAGAGCGTGGCCAGGAGGATGAGGCATTCCTGACAAGAAGCAATCCAAAATGCCATTCCTAAAATAGCTCAGATTCAGCGATTTTCAAAGCAGATTGAATAGAAGCACAAAGTTTTTCCCCCTGCTCCCTCACGGCACAGCCAAGGGTGCTCATAGTGTCTAACACCCAAGTGCTGTTTTTATGGAAACCAGGTTACAGCCAAGCCAGCAGTGCCTGCCCAGGGTCACCAATGCCATAAATCACTTGCCACCAAGCACTCAGGGAGGAATTCACCCTCACATCGCTCTCACCCCTTCCCCTTTTACAGATAAACTCTGCTGTCGCAACCAACTGTGAAATGGGTGCATCGAGGCTGGAAACCCATCCTCAGTGCTGGATGCAGCTGCCAGAGCGGCCTGACTGTGGGATGCTCCAGCAAAGACAGTGCCACACTGGTGCCACTGAACATGTCCTGTCATCTACGGCTGCTCGCAAGCAGCCAGCCGGGACAGGGAGGTCCGGGAATTTACGGCAGAGACCTTGCCTCCCATCCGAGCTCGCCTCCTGCGGCTCAGTCGAGCCACAAGAACAGCGATACAGTTTAATTGTTCTAATTAACATTGTAACTAGATGCTAACCAGCTCCTTCGGTGGGGAGGGGAAATCCAAGGGAAGCAACACAAGTTTCCCGGCTCGCTGTCTGAGCCCAGCCTTGCTGAGGCTGCCTAGTCCGCGTCGGTGTCCACCGGGATGACTTCCAGAGCAGTCCCGGGCAGCATGGCACAGACGGGATCACGCTCATCCCTGGCACCACGCTAACGCGTTCAGGGAACCAGAGCATTCAAGTGTTAAATTCATCCAGAACAAACACGCTCAAACAATCACAGCTTTTCAAAAATCTGCGCTAGCCTTTGACTGCAAAGGTTTAAACACATAAAAGTTCTATCTGCAAGTGATTAAAGAACGCTTTGTAACCATTGTCTCCGCGCTGTCGAAATAAAAACAGAACCAAGGCTGTACGTAGCAAACCTCTACCAGTACTTACATCCCACCGTAGAGTTTTCTGTCTGTTTTTCTTTGGTAGCCACTTTTTTTCCCCGACAACGTGTGATGCTGACGAAGCCGGAGTCGCTGCCCGCCTGGCACACACCCGCCCCGCGGCAGCGCCGGAGGACGAACCGGGCTTCCCGGCAGCCGCACGGGCTGTGGGGCACCGGCCGCCGCGGGCTGCCAGAGGGCAAAAACGGGGAGGAAAAAACAAACCTCGAAGGCGAGGCAGGGATCCGAGGTTTCTCCTGGCAGCATCCCGCAAAAGCCGCGGTGCCGGCACGCGGGCTCAGCGCCGCAGCCGCGGCTGCAGGGACGGCGCCAGGGGGGCCGCGGCCCCAGCCCCGCTCCGGCGGAGGGTCCCGCAGCCGGGTCGGGGCACCGCGCCCCCCGCCCGCCCCGGGGCAATCGGAGGGGCCTGCGCGGGCGGCCCCGCTCCCCGCCCCGCTGCCGGTGCCTTACCTTGCGGCGTCCGGTCCCG
>VXBQ01010227.1:155618-202925 GCA_013400175.1 Phainopepla nitens
GCCCGGCCCGGCCCGGCCCGGCCCGGCCCGACCCTCGGCACTGCCGCGCAGGGGCCGCGCCGCGCCGCCCGGCTTTGTGCCGCGCTCGGCAGCGCTGCCAGAGCCTACTCAACATCCATCTTGGAGGGTCGGATCGTGCCCGAAAGCAAAGCCGGGACGGGGGAATGCGGGGGCCGGGGGACGCGGCGCTCCCGCGCCTCTCCTTCACGCAGCCGCTGCTTGAATCGGTCGGGGCTGCGGGAACGCTGCGGAACATCCCGGCAGCGAGGGAGGCGGGAAAGACCGTCAAGGATGCGTGAGAAACAGGATTTATTAAACCCTCCTGCAATTGAGCAAACGGGTCTCGAAGCTGCATGTTCAAACTCTCACCTTTTCTCTCATCACCTTTTGATCAGAGGCACCTTTTGGGTTTGGGGACCGAGGGACAATTTTCTTACTATCACCTGAGAGCTGCAACGAAAAGACAAAAACCATCCTTTCCCATTTAAAAACAATCCCATCTCTTTTTTGTTTGCATTCTGGCACATCAATCATAAAACCGTCAAGTGCTACATAAGCATTAAACAAGTTATTAGTGATAGCAGCTGATGGGTAGCTCCCAGAAGCTAATCATTCCTGCCCTATTATTTCAATAGATTTGGGGAGCAAAAATTAAATAAATCCTGTCTCTTTTCTTTTTTTTTTTTTTTTCCTCCTTGCAAGACAGCTGAGCAAATCTGACAGCAAAGCCTCAGTGGAGGGATGCAAATTGTCATATTCAGTAAGGTGACATGTAGGGTGACAAACAGCTGCACTCTGTGAAGACACATCCCCCAGAAGAGCTCATGCCTTCAGGGACACGTAGCTGTCCAGACCTCTGCTAATTGCTATTAGTTACTGCCACTTACCTCCCACTCTGTCAACTCACAGAGCAGCAGGGTCCAACCAGCCAGCATTCCGCCCAAGGGTCTGCCCAGAAATGTAAGTTCACAGAAAGAAACCCAGGATTAAGAAAAAGAGCCTCGTGGGAGCCTATATCCAGTTATCCTTCTGTTTTCATGTCCCTGTTTTTACATATTTAACTCTATTCATCGTTTTCAAATAGGTTTTAAGGGTAGGAGCTTAGGGAAGGGAGAAAGACACAAGTTTAGGGTTAATTTATGCATATTTAAGGAGAACCAAAAAATACCTGGTATTTGCACACAGCATCCCGACTTCTCCCTTCCTAGAGGATTGTTTGCTTCCAACTGCAACACCTCAACAACAAAAATCTCAGCAAACTGCATGCACTCTTCTTCTGATGCAGAAGACACAAAGATTCAATCATCCAAAAATGGGAGAAACTGACTAAATGAGAAAGCCAAAATTAGTGAAGAAAATCTGGTACATTCTGACAAGCTTCCTCCCAAGCCTTCGGAGTGTGCAGGAGCCAGCAGGGAGGGATGTGCTCAGGTGAAGGCAGCAGCTACCTCCAGGCACAATTCATGGCACAACAGGGTTTTGTAGAGCCTGCAAAAATGGCTGGCTCGGATTTGAGGTCATTAGAGGTAAAATATTGCTACCCAGCCAAAGAGCTCTAGAGATCGTGTGCCTCACACATAGGCAAACTGATTGTTTTGAAGCCAAGGACAGTTTTAGTGCTATTGTTCTTAGGGGGCATCACTGCCTGTGATTCCAGGGGAAGCAATGTGACATCCCTGGGATATTATTTGCAGGGGTGTGTGCGCACACCAGCTCCTCTACACAGATAACTCTTATTTTGGATGCTTGCAGTTCCACCTCTATTGCCACTGTAAATCTCTGTCATGATTTAAAGCCCAGCACAGAGCGAGACTCCCAGCCAGAGGCACAATCAAAGCACTTCCACAAAATTTGCCTCTCCCAAAATTTACAAGGTACAAAAACATTCAACACTGATACAGGAAGCAGATTTGGGATTTAGATGCTGGAAACTACGAGAATGTCTGGAAGGTGCTGGGGCAGCCTCCTAAACGGAAACCAAACCATGAAAGACAAACATGGAAAAGTCTCTTGTGTAGGTGATTCCTCTGAAATCCATTAAATAGTAGCTGGGATAGTCCCAGCTGCTATCCCAGCTCCCAGAAAATTGGCATTGAAATACTCCCCCCAGAACCAGAGATGATTTACAATCATTTACAGGAACAGATCCCAGGAATAACACCCAAGGCAAGAAGTCCTCAAGTGTAAAATGCTGTTCCTTATGTGCCTTTGGGGCAAAATTGAGAAACTAAAAGGGCAGAAGAGCAGCAAACCTCAAACTGATTTCTCTCTGGGCACTCACCTTCTCCTCTCACCCTCTCAGAGGCTTCCAGGGAACGGAGTAACCAAATTATTCATCCACATGCAGTCTCAACCTCTGTCTGTAGCCGTGGATCACTTCCTTGGGGGCTGAAACAGCTTTGATTCCAATGAGCAAATAAATATCCCAAATTTTGAACATCTCTAATTGGATCCCAAGGAGGGCTGTAAACTGTCTGGGCAAAAACTGCACTCCTCACAGTTTGCCCACACTGGGAGGCCCCGTTGGAGCAGATGGATAGGTGCTACCGGGAAACAAGATGCCTGTTATGAACAGTGGAGAAAAAGAGCAGGAAATGTTTAATAAGTTATCCAGTGAAAAAAATCCTGAATAATAAATCTTTCTGAAACAAAAATGGAAATGGGCAATTGGATATTCTAGGAGGGGAGAAAGAAGGATAATTCATCATATAAATAATTCATTGCAAGTTTTAGCAGCCGGCACTGCCATGCATTTGGTATGGAAGACAGATGACACTGGGAATACTTGTGTGTGTGCTTAATTTTGTGTATATACAATTTTTTGCCCAGTTATATGGTTCTCATTGTGGTGTAGGTCTGAAGATCCCTTATCAGTAGCCCATTGATTAGCATTTATTACTAGGGAGGGGGCACTGCTTTTTTTTAACATCATAAATTGAGGTGATAAACCAGCCTTACCAATCGATGCTGCCTGATAAGCCAGGCTGTGATGGGTTTTAGTTATGCAGCATCACACAGAGCTCACTCTCCCAGAAGAGGGATGGGTGGGACAGCAGGGGCCTCCAGAGGCACCTTGGAAGCCTCTGGCTTGGGAGCTGCCACTGCTTCCCCAGAGGAGCTACACATGAGTGCCCATGTGTGCCCATGAGTGCCCAGATGGAACCCGAGCAGCAACAGCGCTCAGGAAGGGCTAAAACCGAATACTGTGAGCATGGAGATCATGCTCCTAACTGCCAGCAGGAATACTGATGTTGCCTACAGGAAGAGGGGCTTTTTCTGTCCTTTAGGGAGCAGGTGGGTGCTGCTGGAAGCAGTGACCTGTGACAGAGGCGTGGCCCTGGGGGGCCGTGCAGAGCACGGGCCTGAGTCAACACCTGCTGTATGCTGCTGCTCCATGAGCACAGCCAGGCAGGGAGCACTGTGCCCAGCTCCCAAGGCTGGCTCCCTGCTAGCCCCAACCCCGGTTTCTTTTCCTAATAAGAGGTATTTTCCTTCCCTCTCCTGAAGGAAATCAAAAGCACGTGCAGCGGTTGGTGTGCCGCTCGCGACTGAACCCAGCGTTTGTGCCGCGTCTCCTGGCAGCGCTGGCGGGACTCCCAGCATTTTCCAGGATAAAACGAGGTACCCCCAACAGCACAGCCCTGCTAGCACAACACCACAACACCTCCAGGCTTCACCCAGATGCAGTGCAAGCTGATGCATTGCCATTGACCCCAAGAAATTACACATTTGGGCTGCCCTCAACTCACTACTTGCCCATTTTATCCAATTATGTTTTATTTATTAAGCTACTCTTTAAACTCTCCTGGTGTTGACTGTTTTACACCTTCAGTACATTTTTAAAAATCCTACTGCTTTATGAACTGATTAACAGGACTTACTGCTCCAACAGCACAAAAATACAATACAAATCTAAATTATGATCCAATTGAATCAAGAATCCAGCATTTTCATATCACCATTGGAAAACACCTGCTGTTAGACACTACTGCAGCACTTGCTTTATTTTGCCAAATCCGATATAATATTATAAAACCAGTTTGAAGAGGAACAATGTCCCGAATCCCAAATATGAATAATGACAAGCAGAGCTTTCATGCTCCAAGCATTATTTCTTAATCATAACTTCATTCTACTGAGAAAGAAAAATGATACTACTTTGCATAATTTAAATAATCTAATCTACTTTACAGATAAAATTAACAATTTTACAGATAAAATTAACAAACCATTGATTTAATCTCAAGTGCCCAAAAGACCCTGTAAACTCTGATGCCAAATATCTATTCTTTTAACTAAAACAAATGAATTTAATAAAGGTGACTGGTATGGTAATTAGACATATTATGAAGTATAGGCTACTTTGATCTACAACTCACAGCCTTTAATTCTTGTGTGAAGGTGTTCCCACAGACACAGCCCAGACCCGAGCTCTTGTTATATTCCTGTTTTCAAAGAATAATTGTTTCAGACATGTCACTGCAAAGTGTTGATTTAAGTCACTATTTTCCCACCACAATTTACACACTCACCCAATGGAGCAACAAGAATCAGCTGTTCAAAAATGGCACTGAAATGAAATGCTAAATTTTAATTTTTTTTTTTTTTTTTGCATTTAATGCTTCATGGGCCCTTACCTCCAGCTCTGCACACATGTGGGCAAATAGGACATTCTGCTGCTCATAAATCCTCAGTGAAAGAGCAGTAATTGCAATTTTTAGGTCAAATTTTAGGACTCCATAAGTGGTTGCCTACGAAATGCAGAAGCCTGAAAAACCTAGAAGACTGGAATGGGTTTGAAGAACTGAATTTGGGTTTATGTGATGGTAACCTTTATGTAGGACATCGCAGACAAGGGGAGTCAGTAATGTCCTAATTCTTTCCAGGCCACTGAGAAACCCACAGCATCAACCTCCCCTACTTTTCCTTCCTCCCTCAAAGCGAGCACCAGCCTTTGACATCCTCAGCTCTCATTTCAAGACTGAGACTTCTTCCCTTCTGGTTAACCAGTGGCACCCAGGATTCCCAGGAGATCAGAATATGCAATTTTCTGAATAGACAGGGAACACTGAGAAAGAGAAAAGGGAAATTATCACTCATTCACCAGTGATACCAATGCTGGGAGAACCTGAAACACAGCAGAGCTGATTTGATTCTCTGTCGTTACTGACAGGGAGCAATGAGAGAACAAACCTTTCTCCTCTGGGGGGCCCCAGGTTCCAACTTTGTCCATTTTCAAGGTCTGCATTACAGGCTGTAACAACACAAAGAGAGGTTAAATTAAGCATGGTGCCACATCTGGCTACTGCAGAACTACAGCCAGCACTCAGAGCACATATCCAGTTGTCTTAAAGCACATATGCTCCTTTTTTCCTACCCAAGTGCATCCAGCAGCACTCAGCAATTAGCAGGGATGTTTTGTGTGCTGGCATTCACATGCACACAGCAGAGGAGAGCTCCAGGCAGTGACAGAGTAGGATGGCCAGCTACAGAATGGTTCTTCTAAAGGCTTTACTGAAGGCAAGCTCATCCTATATGATTTAGAATAAAAGCTCATCTGACTGGTTTTTGTCTCACAAAGCGAGAAATCCCATGGCATGAGGCAGGAGGCCCTGCTTCGTGCAGGCTGATATTAAAGGCTGTTCAGCATGAATGCATTTTTTGGTTGCCTGGTAGAGCTTAAAATAAATCTGATAGCAAGCGAGTCTAACTCAGCTTCACCTTACCCCCAGGATGTCCCCAGTGCCACCAGGATGGGTGGCAGGGAACAGAGGTGTGCTGCAATGGCTTGTCTGTCCAATCAGGAGGTGAACTCAGTGGCACCCGTTTGCTGTGCTTTCCATGCAGAACGTGACTTGCGGCCACCTCGGGCTGTGCACGGAGCAGAGGCTGAACCCCACCGGTGCCTGCACCACCCGTGCTGAAGATAAGCACCATGCCCTCGTAGCCAGAGTGTTTACACTGCTCTTGGAGTAGCTTGGTTACACGAATAACAAATGGGCTTCTAAAAATGTGTTTGTAAAAGCTTTTGAAGCACCAGGCTGAGAGGTGACGTGCACACCAAAATTAGCGCGGCAATGATGTATAGCTGGAGCTCTGAATTTGTGGATCCCTGGATTACACCTTTGCAGACTAACACATGCTTAATTCTGCTTTCTTTGCCACACTCCAAAGTTTTATTAGCTATCTTTTAGGTTACTAAGTTTACGGCTGAATACTTCTCCTTTCCACTCCCCAAATGTTTGGGGTTTTTTTGCCTTTTAAGCCACTGAGGAAGTTTACCACGGCTTTGATTTTACATGGATTTGGTAACTAAGGGGTTATAGTTATTATAATTAAATATGAGAAGCACAGTAAGGGACAGATATATTTGAGGGAATGAGTACTAAAACAGTTCTGCAAAATAAGACAGTGACAAGGAAATTTAAACATTAGTGAAAGCTGCGAGCACTTCTAGCTGCTGGAAAAAAAAACATTTCCTTTTTCCGCATCTTTAGCACTGAACATTTCCTGTTACAAGCAAGAGCTTGGAAAGCCAGGCTTGCTCAACTCACTCCTGTGACTGAAACAATCCAATAAAAAACAGGTCTATGTCTTTTTTTCCCAGCTCCTTGCTGGAGCTTGATCCCTCAAACACGAGCTCCATCTGGTGGGCTTTCCCAAAAAGTCAGAGCAGCCATCCAGCCCTCCCCGGGGCCAAATACACGTGCTCCAGTATGGGAATTCCACCCATGACTTGTTTCAGAGAATTGATTTTGGTCCTCGGGGTCAAACCGAGAGGTACAAACAGTTCCAACAGTTCCTTTGCCACAGAGGCGGTCCTGCTTTGGAAATGAAAGCTGCTTCAGTCTCCTGAAGAAAGCACCCAACGCCTTCTGAGACATCTCTGGAGGTCCTGTTTTGCCACAGCTCCCTGCACTGAAGGGAAAAACCTCCCACTGACAAAAACACATCTGCAGATGTTTTAGTTACTCAGTGGCATCTCAGATATTTTTAGATGGCAAAGTGAGCCAGGTGTGACATATGGCAAGCAGGAACAGCAGCCCCAATCCCTCAGCTTCTGCTCCAGCTACAGCACAGAGCTTCATCGATGGGAGACAGCACAGCTCAGGAAGGACAAAGTTCCCAAGTTTGCACTCCAGGATGTTATCATAGTTTTAAATCCTCTATTATAAAACATGGTGTCCTGTCAAAGACATTTTGCTGTGTCTAAGTAGGACATCTCTTTCAAAGATCTATAATTGCTTCCCGTCTCAAGTGAAGAGATGATAAAGCCCAATGCAGCAGATTACAATTTAATTGTAATAAATTGCATTGGCCAGGAAAGCAAAACTTAAAAACACACAAGATCGAAATGATAGAGAACACAATTATGCAAAGCTTCAAGCCCAACATCTTATGTAACTGCAGGATTTTGTCTCTGCCTCAAGAACACGGCGTGTGGGAATGCACGTAACCGGTTTGCCTTTGGAAGCGCTCGCTCCTGGTCGGAGCCTCCCCAAACTGGGCAGGGGAGCAGGATTCATATGGACACAACCTCAGACACGTGTGTGGAGGCAACGAACCCCACTGGCGTGTCTGCTTTTTCATAGCAATCATATGTTGTGAGGAGCAAAAGGCACAGCAGAGACACTTCTATTGATTTGCCATTCCCCGGTAGCTGAGCACATCTGAGCTATTCAAAGGAAGTTGTTTGCCACTCCGGAGAAGCTGCTCATTAGAAGGTGGGCAATTAGCAGAAAAAAATGCCAGAAGAAGTTGAGTGTCTGTGTGGTCCCCAGGAAAGCCCATGGGACAGCTTGCCTCAAGACATCAAGAAATCCGTACAGAAGAGCTGACTACCAAAGGGCCAAGGAGGAATTGATAGGATACATTTAATTAATCTTTCCTGTCATTTTTACAACTCCAGCTGGAGGAACACAGGGAATCAAATGAATCAGAGAGTGTGGAAAGAGCACTCCTGAACTAAGGCTGGAAATGCTTTTGGGGCATTACTATTCCAAGTGGAATTGTTTGCTTAAAGATAATTATTTTTCTCAGCACCAGATTTAAGGCTTTTCATACAAGCTGATGAAGTATTTTCCAGCCCCAGTTTCTTCTTCCACTTCTCCACACAGAACTGGCATTTATTGTCTGTAAACATCCCAACAATCTGCTACATCTACCCCAAGGACAAGTCCCAGAAAATAAGGCCATCCCCTACCTGGCAATATCCCCAGTGTGGCTGAGAAAATGGGTCTTCCAGGGTTCTTTTCTAAGATTTGCCAGGGTTGGTTCAGCAAGGAGAAAAGGAAAGGAAATAGCATGTTAAAATGAGGCAAAAGCCAAATAAGAAGCACACAGCTTAGAAGCCACCATCACAATCACAATATTTGAAAGCAGGGTAAGATGCAGTACATTTGTTTTCAAATGGCATTTTACTCCTGTTAAAGAAGAAAGGTGGAGCACTAAAAAGAGAGATGGCTTCCTTAATACATCCCACTTTTCCAGAGAAGGTAGAGTGGTTCCTCTGTTTAGCCATCAAGAGGATGATGATGAGCATGTCCACAAAAACCCCATTGCCAAATCAAGGGAAGACCAGCATCAAAGCACTTCAGCCTGGCATCAGCAATGACATTTCAATATATTGATGGGATCAGCTGCCAGCCCTTCAGCTCATTCATTATGCACTAATTTGTAATGTTCTCTTGCTTTATTATTGGCAGATTTTCAGATTTCCTCTGGATTGGCCTGGATCTGGATTACAAATGTCCCACAATTTACATGCTCTAGAGTCAATGAAGATCCTTCCCAGTGCAAAGTCCCACACGCAGTTGTTTGAAGAACTTTAAGATCTCCAAGGCAGAGATAAGTCTGTACAGCAGTGACTATATTTTGACACCCTTATTCAGACTAATTTCCCACTGATGAAAATGGCCAGGCTGGATTCCATCTTCTGAACACACCCTGATTTTTATTTATACACACACACAAACAGTGATAGCACATTCTGTGATTGACACTTTGTCAGTATGTAACACACATCCCACATTTATGTGTTATGGCCTGCCTCTCCCCCTCAGAAAAGCATCACCAGCCTGCATCCTGCAGAGGCAGAGATGGAGATCAAGTAGGGAGCATGGCCCTGGCTCACTGAAGCTGGGTCTCCTCGGTACAGGTCCTACCTGGCTGAGGTCCTGTTTGCATTCTCTGGTGTCCACCAAGCCCAGAGAACATGCTGAGATTTCCTTGAGCTAAAAGTTTCCCCTATCTTCCACTTGCCCACCTCTAGGAAGCCAACACCCCTTGGAACCTGCTGGCTTTGTATAAAATTTGACATCTCATAGATGATGCAAAGTCACTGGCAAGGCCTGGCAGACACGTGGCCTGTACAGGGCCAGCACAGCTCCATAAACACTGCTCCATAGGAAACCAGGCAAAAAGCATTGACCTGCTCTGCCCAGGTCCCTTCCCCAGAGCTCCTAAAAATATTCTGTTCCCTGTAATGAGGAGTTTGTGCCTTGCAGAAGGAAACCAGCTCTGTGAGGTGAGGAAATGGCCTGGGGAGCCTTTGGGGAAGCCAGTTTTTGTACTGTACTTTCTCTGGACAAAAGAGAACTGTTTAAATTGCCAGGAATGGTTTTTCAGGCTGGTCTAAAATCCTGTCATTTTGGACAAATCCTTACTCTCAGCTGTGAGCACAGCTGTGCTGGGGAGGCACTGACCTTCTCCATCCTGGTGAAACTCCACATGCTGCTGGGTGGAGGAGGCTGAGGAGAAGAAAAGTGTCCATGCCCATTCCAGAGATGCACCACAAGCCTTTACACAGCCTGTAGGCAGGGAGGAGATGGTGGGTTAGCTCCAGAGGTCCCTCATCACCAAAGGAAAATCAGAAGCAGAGTAACAGCACAGTTTTGTGAGCAGGAGAGACTGCTTTGGAGCCCAGTTAAACTCTTCCAGTAAAATGGGAGTAGTCTTATAAAAGAGTAAATAAAACCCAGTGGAAATACAACTTCTCCCTCAGCAGAGGATAAACATAAAGGCTGCACTGAGAAAGCAAGCAGGGTGGCAGGGAGTGGGCTCTGCCAGCCCTGAGTGCAACACATCCAACAGCTACCACAGGCAAAGCTGCTCAGCTTTGAGAAGACTTGAAAAATCAGACCCTGGTGAAGTTTGAACTCCAGGTGGAAAAGAAACCTTCATTTTCTCTCACTACAACACTCTCCCCTGGGGACACTGACTCTTGCTCTGTGGCCAGGTTAAAAGTTTTAGCAACCTTGCTAAACCTCTAGGTGATTCTTCTCCCAGAGGAAAGAGGATGTGTAGGGATATATTTAGCCCTTACATTAAAACCTTCATAAGTGAACACTTGTTTTCCATGTATGTGATAGAAATAGAAATATGCAAGTACACACAGAAGCACAGACAGTGCACAAACACCATCATCTGCACATACAGGCCCTAGACCACCTGGAAGAGCCTGAGTTTTCCACAAATGTTTTTCCTACAGAGCAAGGAAAATCCATGCAATTTAGCAAAGCCAGATTCAGTCTGGGCTCTGCAGAGCCCTCCCTCTGGGGACTTCAGAGGCAGAATGTCTGCACAATTTCAGGGGCTAATATGTCAAAGCTTAAAGCAGCCTGAAGAATTTAGTGGCGATTTAGATGCCTGCAACTGAAATGCAGTATTTTTGAGAACAGTTGACTGAGATGAATGGCATCTGCTCAAGAGTCATGAAACCTCCTACCAGTATCACATCCTCCCAGAACACACAAACCGAGGTGCAATGCCTGCAACATTTTCTTCTCAGAAGAAGAAAGGCTGACAGTTGTCACAAGCTGAAGCTGTTCCAAACCAAAATGAAACATTGCTCATAAACAGTAGTGGTGTTTACATACAGAAACTAAACAAATTTGGGCAGAATAGGCTGAATGAATATGAACAAATAAGGAACTCATAAGGGATATTCCTTCCTTATTAATATCCTCCTGCTCCCTGGTACTAATCAGGACTTTGTTTGCATTTCCCACATCTCTTATTTGTGCTTTGAGATACAGAAAGCCACACAGCATGTCAAAACTTGAATGTTTACATTCCTCAAAATGAAAATGCCTATTAATAAGAGTTCAATTATTTGGCAAAAAGTTCCTGGCAGTACAGCACCACCTTTCTAAGTTCTTTTCCAATGGGAATTTTACTTTCTGTGAACCTCTTTTGACTCAAAAAAAAAAAAACCAAAAAAAACAAATTATAAATAGATGGTCTGCTGTGACTACAAAGTGAAAGGCTGCAAAGAAATGAGCATGAAAAGCAGAACCTGTCACAAGCATCTGTGGAACAGCAGGAAGTTATGGCCAGGTTGTGACAGTAGCACCAAGACTCCACACGGGAATACTATTCAATTAACAGCACATTGAGATCAATTGCCTTTTTTTTTGTCTGGGGATTTTATTTTTTTTTTCAATTGTCCAACAGGTACCTTGTAATGCAATGGATTTATTTGGTGGGGAGGTTTTCTGGTTTTGCAGCTCTTTCTGAGCTGTGTTTCCAAGTCCTGAGCTATTAATTTACCACCCAGGAAGAGAAAAGCAGCTCCAGTGCTCTGACCCAACCACACCCAAATCCTCAGGGAAGTCAGATGTCTCTTCAGAAGTCATGGGCAGTGAGATAACAGCATCACACACATGCTTTGAATTTTAATTATCACTATTAAGGATTAGGAACAATCCCTGTGAGCAACCAATTTCGCTGGCATTACTAAGCCAGACTCAAGCCTGCTTTTGGTTAACTGTAATGCAAAATTCATGCCTCAAACCTGATTTTAGTGAGTTCCCTTCCCTTCTGGAGCAAGTACATCACTGGAGGCTCCAAGTCCCCTCTTTGGCATCCCCACCCTCACTTAATTCTTGACCACAGGGGAATTTTAAAAGGGAATAAACTAATCCCTCTCCTGCTACTGCCAACATAAGAGAATACTGTTATTCTGGTTCAGAAGAGATCAGCTTTTCTCCTGTTAAGCTTTGCTTTACTAAAAGAAAGCTGGAAATAAGGAGAGATTGACTGCCCTTCCAAAGCTGCTTTAGTGTCTGAACAAGTCACACAGAAAGAATTTTCTTCAAAATACCCTGGTGTCGATGACCATGTTTTTCTGGTATCATTGCTAATCCCCTCCATTCCATAACTAGGATTGTTTCTTCTGACATTATTTCTACATATTCCATGCTGAGGCATGACTAAAAAAGGACAGGCTGCAAGTCTAGCACTATGGAGAAAGAGGGGAAAAAGAATAGGAATTGGAAAAAGATCAGCTCTTACGTTAACCTTCAGAAAAGTGCAGTTTTTCTTAACTTTCAGCAGCAGGAAATAATCTGCCTGGTGTTTTGTGCCTAACCTTAAGTGAGAGTTTTAAGTGACTGCTATATTTAATGGAAGAGAGAGCTGGTTTGGTGAATAACTTGCAAAGAATCTCTTGCATGTGCCAGCCCTGCAGGGTAATGCCCTTGTCTTAAATGGATTAACGTGGGATTTACATGACCAACAGCTGACATACAGGATGCCTGAACACAGGAAGGCACAACACCAAAACTTCCTCCAAGAAAATTAAAACATCTCCCCCTCTCTTCTGCCATCTAAACCAAGCAACTAAATGAAAGGAACAACCCAGATGACAAAAAGGCCAACAAAGGAGCTTTACCATTCGCCAGAGCTGTCACTTCTCTCTCAAACAGGTCGTGTGCTACAAACACTAGCAGCACACATCCTGCTTTCGCTCCATGAGACTTCCCTTCTCCAAATCCTTTCCCTCGGCCATGGGAGGAGCTTCAGACCCCCTGCTTGGGCTGATGTCTCCCACTAGACCGAGGCTGCGATCTACAATCTCACTGCTGTGAGCTCTTAACTCCTGCACTGATCAGCAGACTATGTGGAACCCAGCAGGTCCCCTCCCTGGCTGCTCCAGCCCTGCTCCACTCACCACTGCCAGCCCATGGCCAGCTTTGGCTCTCACAAAAACAGCCCTTGGACAGGAAGCACCTGGGTGCTGCCCTTTTATAGGGCAGGTGGAAGCGGGGCAGTTGCTGCTCTAAGTGAAAACACAGCATTAACCAGCATCCTGGCTCCTGGGGGGAAAGTGCTTTATTAATCAGAAAAATCCTTTCCACCCTGTGGTGTCTTGCAGACCTTTAAACTTGCATCTGCACAAATCACAGAAATTCTTCTGTCATTCTCACAACAGTTAAAATACAGAAGCTATTTTTAGACTTCAGGATTAGTTTGGTTTTTTATTTTAATAAGAGAGAGAAGTTTAACCTGATTAGAATTACCCTCTCAGTTCAGCACAGGGTGCTATGGGCAAGGTAGAATTTCCAGAGTACATTCCTCATCCATTATAGTGGGAAGCTGAGATTTCTTGACCAAAAGGCATGGTTGTACACCACCTGCTTTTTCTCATTCTATTCTAGACTACTGAAAGAGAGAAATGTCGGGCACCCCATAATCCTGATTACCCAGAAACTGCAGTCATGACTAAGCAATGACTGGTAGGAGGCTGGGAGGATGATGTGAAGATAATGAAGTGCAAGTCTTTGGGTATGAGAACCCAGAGCCAAAGGGTACAGAGCATTGTTTCACCCACAGCATTCACCACACATTTCTAGTTCTACTGTTTATACAATTCATTTCATCTGAGAAGAAAATATTTTCATGGATGGTGTGTTCTTGCTATAATTCACGAGACTATGTATAAAACCAAAACATTTTTCTCCTCAGGAAAAAAAAGAAGGAAGGGACAAAAATTCCCCAATGACCCCAAGTTTTAAAGAGAGATCTGGGAGTGTTGATATCCAGTTTTGGCACAGCTCGAGGAAGGAAAAAATCCCTGTTAAGAACACTATGGTTGATTTTAACTAAAATAACTCACCCCCTCAGAGTTGTCTGGGTCACTGCAGAAAGCGTTTCCTTTGGGGGTGTTTGAGCCTGACAATGCTAATTCAGACAGATGACAGCACCTGCATTGGGGGAACATACATCATTCCAAGAAAAATCAAGAAGAAAAGCAACTTCAAGGCATTTTATGTGCTTTTTAAAAGATACAAACTTCTCTATCATACAACACCAGGAATACCCCACGCTTGGCGTGATTAGGACTTGTGCGAGCCAAAGTTTACAGTCTTGTGCCCGAGCCTGACAAACACTAAGAGCCTGTGACTATAAAGGTAGGCCTGCAAACACCATTTTCTCCCCGTGAATAGCTCGCGTTCAATCGTCCTTTTGGGCCGGCTAATGCTGTCAGATGATGAGTTAAGCACCACAAATGGCCGGCGCAAACCTTCGCGGATGGTTGGGGAAAACAGCGGCAGTGAATGGAGCGGGGCGGCTGCCCCCACACCGAGCACACAGAGCGCGTCTGTTCGCGGGATTCCCGGCGGCTTTGAGCGCGGGGTGCTCTGCCCGCAGCGCTGGTCACCTGCTGGGAGCTCCCATTCAATGAGCTTACATTCTAATTGGATTTTCCGAAGGCACTGCATTAGCATTTTCCATGATCTCACCCTTATTAGCCAAATCGCTAATCAGGAGGAGCGCGGTTATATTGTGTGCTGGTACATTATCTGCTGCCGCAGTGTCTGCAAGCCAGCTCCAAATTCATGCAGAGATAAAAACTCCCCTCTCTCTAGCAGAGACTCGGGAGCCTATTGTGGAGCTAAGGTTGCAGTCAAACTCCAATTTTCAATAGTTCACCAAAAAACAACTCCTCTCCAGAGGCTGCCTCGCTCAGTGCATTGCTCCTGCTCTTCCTGCGTCTGTACTATACGTTAAGAATGTCAGTTCTTTCATCCCTGTTGGCAGAAGCAGCATCGCTCTGCAATGTAAAAGCAGAAGAATCCTTTCCCATGGACTGCTCCCCATTGAGTGCAGAATCAAATGCTGGACATGTTTAATCCTTTAAGGTTATTATTTCTATGCACAGGCCTTTGTATATTGAAAGGAATGGAAATACCTGTTCTATAAGCAGAAATGACACATGCAGGCAGTCCTGTAGCAGATGACTCTGTCTTTGCACAGCTCAAAAAACTGTTTGTGTCAAAACTTAAATCCACGTGAAATGCTCCTGAGCTACCAGGAAAGCAGGCAGGACATCTCACGTCCTGCAAAAATCTGTTTCTTCCTTCAGGTGGCCTCCCAGCAAGTTTGGGTGGCTGTTTCTCAACAGCAGCCTCCTTAAAAGCCTGAAGGGAAGAGACAATCTGTTGTAGGGTTTCGAAAATTGAGGAGTTGACCGGAGGTCCCAACTCACACTAATACAGTTTCATGGCAGACTCTCTTTATTTCGTCACAGCTCTATCTTTTATTCTGATAAGAATTGTTTACATTTTTTCATTGTAGAACACTTTATTTAATTGGTCTCACTTCTTCAACTTGCATCTAAACTTTTATACTATTGGTATAAATCCAAACAAAATGGATAGAGTTTCAGGCTTCTCCTGTTCTCATGACTCCATCCTTTCAAGGTGACTGCAAGGTCACAGGCCTTTGCAGGCCTCTGTTAGGCCTCTGAACACAACTCTGGATTGTCCAAACTCTCCGGGGGCAAGCCGTGCCCCTGGTTAATGAGAAATTCTTCTACAACAATCTTGCATCTAGATTATCAAGTACTGCTTGCTGGACACTCAACCACCAAAATTTTCTGAAAAAAAATATTTGTCTAAATACAATTTCACTTTAAAAGCCAGGTTTTATTCTTGGTTAGAGGTTACACGACAATGTTCAGATTCATTACAAGAATAATTGGGAAATATAAAGCCATATTCACCGAGAAGTTAAACCCATTCAATATTTCTACTAAAATTTTTGCACTACAGACAAGTACACACAGAAAAAACCCAAGCAACTGTGATTATGTTTTACATGTAATTCTAAAGCCAAAACAAAAAGAGATCTGACCTGGACTCAAAAAGGGGAAGTGGGAAGTTTTACCTGGCCTGGCATTGGTGGTACCCTGATTACAATTACACAGAGGGGTTTAAACAGTGAAACAGATTTCCCTTTTACCAATCAAGAATGAGAGGATAAAATTCAAGGTATCTATCACCACATCATTCCCTGGAATCAAATAAAAACCCTCATAATTCCCAAACAACAACCAAAAAAAAAAAAATCACACCACTAGTGGGCTTGTAAACTCTTGAATTCAAACCAGATGTGACAGTCTGAATCCCCAGCAAGAACTGCATCTCTTCTCATCAGGCTTTTAAAGAGATTCTCACAAGGCAGCACAAACAGCATCTTCAGAACAAAGGGCAGTAATGCTTCTCAGCAGAGTTTAACTGGATCCTGAGGATCTCCAGCCTGTATGAGCTGCTTTTCTATTGTCCTCATAGGGATTTTACCAGACATAAATCACATGCACTGAAGAGATAAGGAGCTGAGGGCATAAAAAAAACCCAGAAGAAAACAGAATAATGAAGTTGCAAGAGTCTCTTGAAGCTTTTGGTTTACACTTCTCCAGTCCGGAGGCTGTCAGTGATGGGCTCCCTTCTCCAGGGAGGAATCTGCAAAAGCAAAATCAATGGGCATTATTGAGCAAAATCAATGGGAATGATTGTGACATTGAGAAATACAACTCACTTAGGAGTAATTTTCCTCTATTTTGTAACACTTTCACACACACACGCCCCAAAGCCAACACGGTACCTCATTACAAGACTGTAATCAAACCAATACAAGTGGCAGTAGGAGTGAAGAAGCAAAAGAGAGTGGGGATATCATAGAGTGCTCCAGGAATCTCAGTGTCAACTTTGCTCTAATCCTGATGGTTGATACAGAGCAAACAGTACAGTCCAATGGCTTAAAGTCCCTCTGTAAAATCTTTTCAGACATCTAAAAAGATTCAGCTGTGCTCAGAGGTGTACATTGGCATTAGATGCACCCAAGAGAGCAGCTAAATCTGACAGAGGGAATAATTAGGTGGCAGTAATCATGGCTAAGCAGGTGTCTGTGGTCCAAAAATGTGTTTGATAGTAAGTCACTCAAGCTAGGAAAATAAAACAAAATTGAAGAAAGGAAATATGCTATTGCTAGTGCAACACATGCCTCCTAAAGTTTCAAAAGGTTTTGGAAACACATCTCTGGTAGCACAAGCACAAGTGCACTCAGTATTTCACTCAAAGAGAAACATTAGAAATGATGAATCCTGATTTGTTGGCACATAGAAGTAAAATTATCAAATCCTGCACCTGTTTAAACCACATATCCTGTTCCTCTTCCCATGAGGCTTTTCTGCCTGGTACACTGAAAAACTACAACACGTTCTGTGATCTTCAGCTCAAGCTGACTTTTAAAAGCACTTTAAGTTCACATGTTCTGGAGTTAGGAATCAGAAGTGTGCTAATGGCCTTTTTGCAGTAGCAGAAATCAAGTTGTTTCAGTAAAAATGCTGAAAATAATCACATTTTCATTCCCAATGGGGTTGGCAAGCTGCTAATTAAATCTGTCTTGACTACTTGGAAGCACTAAAAATTTCTCATGTAATGTATGCACTGAGGACAGGCTAATACCAAAAATGTTAAGGGTCTGGGATTTTATCCAGGAAAATTGAGATGTCAATTAATTGACTTTTTTTTTTCCTGTGTGGTTTTTATTGAAGACCTCCACAAATCCATTTTTTTCAGTATTTCATATTCCCCCCCCGCCCCGCTCCCTACAGATATCATTATTTTCAGTGGCAAACCCCACACTTCTCCCTCCTCTTCTTCCAATTAGCTGCAATTATAATAACATTAGCAGCAAATTAGGTGCCTCGAGGGCAAAAATCTGGGAAGCAGCAGAGTGTGGAAAGGAAGAGGAGATGAGATTATAATGGAAGTAAGCGGGCACATCCATGTGCTCATCTGGGCACCCTTAGGGCTTTGCAGGTTGGGCTCTGCTTTCCCTGAGCGTACCAAGATGAGCAAGTGACCAGCTGCTCCCACAAGCCTCCAGAGCTACCCTGGAGAGGGAAGCAAAAGGCTGCATTTGGGCTTCTACCCGTGCCTGGCCTTGCTGGATCCAACATAAAAACATCCAGCTCAGGCTGGAGAAAGCCATTGGTTGTATCTGATCCTCTGAAGGGGTAACTGGGGTCTTGAAATGCCTCTACTGGGAATTTTTCTGCCAAAGAAAGAAATGCAGTAGGATTAATTGTGAAAGTGAAAAAGGCAAGACATGCCAGCAGTTGCAGCATGCAAAAGGGTTCTTGCTCCGAGTAGGCTTTTGAGCAATAAACCTTTTTCCAGAGAATTTTGCATCAAAAATCTGGGTCCAGGGAAAATCTCCAAGACCAAGCTCTTTTTTGCAACTGTCTTTTCAATTTTCCTCAGTAGGGTAAGGAAGGAACTCAACACTGCTTGCCAAATAAAGTGACATTAGGTACATTTGCTGGAGATCTTTCTGCCTTGCTGCTTAAAAATTTAAAAAAAATCGAAAACCAAATCAACCACAAAAACCAAACAGAACCACATAACCAAGAACAAAAAGGTCAGAAACTGACATCAGGAGTGTGACAGAGCACAGGGAGTCTTAGGAGCTAAAGTCCCTCCTTATGCAGCACTGCTGGTCCAACAAGGCAAGGCTGGGAGAATTTAAGCACAATTTAGCACTAAGACTTCCTGCACAACAAGATGCGTGGGGAGGGACCAGTCCAGAGGTGGGAAAGAAGAGTTATTCTCTTGGAGATACATTGCCAGTGCAGTAAGGAAATACCTCATCATTTTCCCTAATCTCTATCTTGTATCACCTACATTTCCACTTTGCTTCTCCTTCTTTATTGGGACCGTAAAGGAAACACCTTTTGTTTTTTTGAAGACAACTCTGCTATGAGTTACCTAAGGTTCTAAGCAGTTTTTTGAGAGTTGGGGATTTTCTTTCCTCTCATCTTGCCCATCCCATTCCCCTTTGTTTTCTGATTAATTTATTCCCAGGTTATTAGAAAGGGCTCAAATCTAAAAGTGCCAGATCCAAACCATCACAAAATCACAAGAGTTCAGTGCTGGACACAACATTGCATAAGGGATCCTCTGTCAACTACCAAAACACATATGTGGAGAAAATAACAGCCTGGAGAGCAAACTTTAGAAAATAGCATCAAATAGTGTTCATCAAATTTCTGTAGCAAAGGGTTGAGTTTCTTTTTAATTAAAAAAATTCTCCAGAGATAATCCTATATTTATAGATGCTGCCAAAAAATGTTTCTTAAACAAAATAGAAAGATAAACTGAGCTTAACAAAGGCAGCAGTCCTTTGACACAGCCTCTTCTTACTGTGGGAGCAGCTAAGGACAGTGGTGCCAGTCAGAAGAAAAGTACAGTTATGGTTACAGGAGAAGCAGAAAACATGAAATTACAGCTGGTTACAGAAGGACCTGCAGAACCTAAGTCAACTGCCAAAGTACCTTCCTTTCTCACAAGAGAAAGGTGCATCTATACAAAACTACAGAAAAAATTAGTAATTCCTGCTTAGTGACATACACCTTTAAAGTCCCAATCACATTATGAGACTCTTCACAGATATCAGGTATCTCTAAACCTAAACCTAAGGCTTTTTTAATGGAATATTATAAAAAATATCAGTTTCCCAATTCACTTCACTTGTGTTCAGCTCTGAAGTTTCAACCTGTGACCTATGTTTCATAACTTTTACTTAAGAAAAAATGCCCATTGTCAAAGGAAAATTTGTTAAGGGAAATTTAAAGGTTTTCCCTAGAAACATCAATCTACTGAAACAGCATTCCTAAAGGAAACTGTTTCATGCCTAAAAGTTGCTGCACTGCTCATTTGTTTCCTATAATGAAGACCTAGCTCAGCAGAGAGAAGATTTATTGGTCCTTTAATAATCTACTGAGAAAATGAAGGATGAGAACTGAGAATCAGGAGTGCTGCTGCATATACTGGCTCATTTAGACCCACCAGTGTAATTAGCACTTGTACAAAATGGAGCAAAGAAATGGGAACATCAAGAACTCTTGCTCATCACATATTCTTGGAACTTCTATCTTGGAAATCCTTCTCAAAATACTTATGGGCAGATTTATAATAGACAATTATATACATAATACATAAAGTCAGGCTGCTGACTCAATATTTTGGGAGTGGAAGTTTGACCTCTGCGTGTTCAATGCAAAAATGATGCAAATCATCTGTTTTAGCAGCCAGGATAAAAAGAATAAGAGCCCAGAAGGTGTTAAAACCGACATCCTACACAGCACTATGATGGGACTATTAAGAAATCCTCTTTAAAGGGACTGGAGCAAAAAGGCAAGGGAAAAGTCCCCAAGTATCCTAATCCCTGTCCCATTGAGAAGGAGGTGTTTGGATATTCTGGGCAAGGAACAGTAATAGAAAGACAGAGGACATATTTTCAAGAAATTTTTTCAGGGAGTGATAAGTCAAATCACATAGTCAAGCAGGTTAGAAGAATTCTCTTTCTTCAGATCCCCCAAGTGACCCTGGACCACAGCTACAGCTGGTGGCTGGACTGGTTTAATTCCCTGCTACGAACATCCTCCCTGGATCCTCTGGTGCAGTAAACCACTGAGTTTGAGTGGGAGGAATGGCAAAATTCATCTCCTGTTCTGTTGCGCAGGCACAGCACAACTTTCCCCGTGACCACGTCATAATCCTCCAAAGAGCTGCCGTGTAATTATGGGATGCCCATCAGCCATTCTGGTGAGCTACACTCCCATGCTACCCTCTCTTCTGGACAAATGTGGATGACAGCAAAAAATGGAACAGCTCCTTTGTCGCCACCTCCTTCTTCCAGATGTAATAAAACTCTGGACTCAGCAGTCCCTGCCACCCCACATGGTACCCACTGGCACTGTGGGATGGCAGATTCCCGCTCAGAAGAGATTCCTTGCGGTGCCCATCTTTTGAATGGTCTAAAACAAGTATGTCAAAACGCCCAGGAATGACTTCAAATCCAGATACAAATATTAATTACTCCTCCCCACTTCCAAAAAATAGTTTGTACTGACCCTTTGGCAAGTACTTAACTCTGTTCATTTGCATGGCTCTGTTTTCAGAGCTGGCACTCTGAACACCCAGAACAGACCAAGAACAGGGAAGGGCATTTTGCCTTTAAGGTGAAACAACATCCTAAAGCCCACGCTTTGTTACCAAGGAGTCCTAAACCTGCCCCATGTTGGCCCCCAGTTTCGGCACATCATTAAATTCAGTCTTCACTGGAGCAACAGAAGCTCTAAGGAGAATTCTGAGGGTATCTTTTCTTTAGAACTATTACTAGGTGTTTAATGAGGCAAATGTGCGATCCCATAATGTGTAATAGAGACATTTTATGAATTGCAGCAAAGCTATAACATAGATGGTATTACATCAGAAACCTCACCTCTGCTGCACACACACCAACCTCGACTCTCCAAGGCAAAGCTGTCACATAAGCACTCAACAGATAGACAGGAGAGTTTATTCTACATCCCTCAAAGGCCTCCATTTGAAAAAAAAGTACATTTAATACATGCTCTGTACAGCTGTTGTCTTACCATTTGCCTTGTGCTGCACATCTGGCGGAAGCTGGTCAGGAACATACCACTGATAGTCTGGCTGCACAGAACAATAAAACATTATTGCAGCAATATGGACTTCACAGGCACTTCAAACAAAAGAAGTGACATGATAAAAACATAATTGTGCTGTGAAGCTTCTCATTAGCCATACAAAAGCAGTTTACAAAAAATCTTATATTTAGTTTTTTTTCACCAATCCCAGTCTTCCAGCTTGCTTCCTTTCCTATAGCAATAGAAAAATTGGTGTAAACTTTTCTAGATCCCACAAATCACAATGAAACATTTAGAGAACCAAACAAGATTTTAAAAGGGCTAAGGAATAAAGTGCAGCAGAAGACACCAGCAGGCATCTCCCTCTAGCAAAGAACCCCAGAGAAACCTGGCCCACCTGACAGGTGAAGCTGCTCCAGTTTGAATGCATCTGTAACAGCAGTAAAATGCTCCCGTGTGACAGGAATTACACATGGAATAAAGTTCTCTTCCCTCCTCCCTTTCCTCATGGGTTAGCACTGCTGTTACTATAACATTAGCTATTATCAAATACCTTCCTGGAAATACCATGGGGTAGGGGAAAATTCCCATCTTTCTCATAGGAGGAAGTACTGGGATGGTTATGTCTGTGTAGACATAGTTTTGTCCAGGGAAATCTTGGAAGAAATAGTGTATTACCCACTGTGGTAAATGAGTAGCAAATTACTACTAGAGAAAACAACTTTGGGACCAGCCATTTCAGCAGAAGCTGTGTTAGGCTGTCTGGAATAAGTAGTCCATGCAAGCTTGTCAAACTCTAGATAATTGCTGCTTCAAATTAGTTACACTGGAAAATGATTCTTGTTTGGCAGAAATTACTCTGACAAAATCATTGAGTAATCCCAAGGGGAATCTTACAGATTTCAATTTGCAGGGAACAAATTTCATAGACTCCTACAGAAGTTTTGCCTGAATTAAGATGGCAGGATGAAGCTGTAGATAGAGAAAACAGATTTATGTTTTGCTGTCATTCATGCTTGTACAGCAGTAATCACTCTCATACACTGTCAGGGAAAAAAGGAGCTATTGTATTTTAACTTAAATTGTACCAGTCACAGAAATTTTTAACTAATTCTGTGCTTGTGGGCAAACAAAGTAGACATTGACACAAAGCTTTAAGCACAGGTAGTTTTTCACCAATGGCTCAAATCACACTCATTTGCACTGTTTTTTATTAGTTTCTAGTGAATTTTATGTTCTCTGATCAATTCTTCTCTTTTTGTGTACCTACACCCTGCAAATTTGAATGAATTTCAGAAACAAGATGTGTAATTCACATCAGACCAACCCAAATGTTTCCACTAGAGTGTAAAAAGGAAAGAAAAAGTGCAAGAACAGAAAAAGAACGAAAAAGCAAAAGCACAGCCTAAACATGCAGGATTACGTATCAGGACACCCATTAAATTCTAACACCTTTCTTCATTGCTAAAAAATTGCTCAGGGAGGTACCCAAAGCTCAGAGCAGCAACTCACACAGGCAAAGAATTGAAAAAAAATTGGTCAGAATGAAACTGGGAGTTACAAAGCAACCAGTCAGACTGACACCGGCGCACCAGCAGGAATGACAGAGTTGTAAACTCAGTGATCCCTCACAGAATTAGAAACCCAGATGATGAAAGTTCAGGGAGAAGAGCCAAAATAATCTGGGCCAGTGTCCAAATTGCAGGGGAAAACATTCTGCAATACTTCCAACTTTGATAAATAGGCAGATAAGCACACTCCTGAAACACAGAAATTACTTGTCTGACCACAGCTTTTCCATTGGATTTCTACAGCCTGAACGCCTTACATGCATTTTGCAAAAATTCAGCTATAATTTCTCAAATAATGAGCATCTTTCCATACTTGACAGCTTTATAGCCAGAAACAGATATTGTGTATTTAGAATGACATTCACCATGTTTAAATGCATTCTTACTAGATTGGAACAAGCCAGCCCACTTAGATAACCCAAAGCACTTCAAAAATGTTCTTTGAAGCAGTATTTTCCTTGGAATAAATAACTCCCACTCACAAAATCTGCTCCAGTACAAAGCTATTCTTCGTGCTGAGGAAGACAGGATCCTGTTGTGTTCCAGGAAAAAAAGGCACATTTCCCATTGTGTTAGCCACACTCAGATAGAACTTCCACTTCTGCTGATTTGGTTTTTATCTTATGTTGAAGGCTCAGAGCAGATCCAGATTTCTGAAGTGGGGTAATTATACAGCTAGAAAGGGCTCTGAATATGTGTCATGGAAATAAATTAATCCAAGAAATCAGCAAGACTCTAATCAAACAACCTCTTTTTTTAAATTAACAAAAAATGTAAAAGAATCCTGTTTTTCTTCTTAGTGCTGTTACAGATAAAGAGTATTTGCCAAAGTAAATTCAATCATGATCTGGACTAAACAGTGCGCTAGGAAAGCACAGATTCAGTTGCTGCTGAGGATGGCAGGGTGATGGCCCCTGTGGTCACCATGTTGTGAGAAAATCAGTGTCCTTGTCACACAGGGAATGCTGGGAACCTTACCGAGCGCTGCCGCTGCTGCTGCTGTACCCTGCGAGGCGCTGGATGCACCCGAGGATCCGGGCAGTGAAGAACCATCCCACAACCCCCATAACTGACACATGGAGAGAGGAAGAGTGGAGCTGGGTAACTGGGCCTCTCAGGCTGCGCTGGGTGGTCTTTTGTCTGTCAAGAAAATAAGAACAAGAAGAAATGCATTAGCAGTGGAATACAACCAACAGAAAATTCAGGTACAAGTGGGTTGCAATACTGCTTGTTTAGACAGACTACTTATCATTAAAAAATTATTTAAGACAGCTGACGTGCCACACCAGAGTCTTGACGCCTTTTATGTGAGGAAAATATTGGTTTCAAGATGTGACAAGCACAGTTCTGTGTATCTTTTATATTTAAACCCAGTTCTGTATTTTCATTACACACAGTAGCCTTCAACAGTTTGAAGCAGAACTACATGGACAGTCACTTGCAGGACAAGATAAGTAAATAATTTTGGTATAGGACCAAAGTTGTTGGCCTCAGATTTGGGTCTGCCTTTCCTTAGGCCCTCTGCATTCCAGTAGAGTCAACAGGAATTTGCCTAAGGACAGAGCAAGGAGGGGTAAAAGATGATTAATATTCTGTGATTCTGTGAGTCACAACTAAATAATTCGACTTAAGAAAACAAACTAATAAATATTTTATATGCTTGCTCTCATCTTTAAAATCCTCCACAAGCTCTGTTTAATCAAATCCCAAGGCAGGAAAGGCAAACAGGAAGATCTCCAGTGTGAACTGTCGGTGCACTGCAGGGACAGTCAAGCACAACATCACTGAAACTGGCCAGAGTGAGGGGCACTGGGCAGCACCTGGCCTCTGACACTTCAGCAAGACCCTACTACCTCTGATGTATGGCTTAGTTGAGAATAAGACTATCCTGAAATTTCTGTGTCATAACAATGTTGGGGAGGGCAATAAATCACCACAGAGCATTTTGGTAATCAGACGTTCTTTTAAAGCATTGCACAATTTTGTCAAGACAGGAAACCTCGGAATTTCGTCATTCTTAAATGGGGATTGAGAAAGCTCAGAGTTTTGCATGCCAAGATTTTACTATGGCTTCCTACTGACACTACTTTGAAGAGATAAAAAGGATGTTGCAAGAAAAAATTATTGCAGAGGCTGCTCAGCTAAGTTGTATGGAGAGCATTTTTTTCCTCAGTGATATTAACATCATTCTGTAATTCAATTGCAGAGGTCAGGATTAACTACAGAAGCTCTTTATTTCAAAAGTTGGTTTGATCTTACAACTCTTATATCAAGTGCCAGTGAAACAATCAAAGTCCTCTGGATTTGTTTTTGGTTGTGTCCACCCTCCCCATCCTCCATTTTCAGATATGTTTGAAAAGTTTTTGCAATAAATACTCCCTTCATCTACTTATTCTGGAAGTCTTCTCTAATCATTTCTCATCTTCTTACTGCATTACTTCAGAATGATTTCATCCCAGGTGGTGACCTCATATAAAATCCAATGTCAATTAATGGAAGCCAGAAAGCCTTGAGTTGTGTGGAAAGTGAGAAAAAAAAAATAAAATACACATGTGCTGGCAGTGGGAGCTTTCTCTTGACTCATACCTGAGAGCTGAGCTTACTCAGTTGAGATTGTAATCTCTCATTAATTTTTTGCAATGCTTCTTTCTCCTCATTAAGCCTCTCTCGGTCAGATCTCTCCTTTCTGAAGTCTTCCTCGTATATTTGGACCTGCAATCATCATGAACGGTGTGTGAACTTCAGCAGAGGCACTTTGTGGTTTGGCTGCTTTCTAAACACTGCCTAAGCAGAAGGGTGAATTCCAAGGGGATTCCTGCTCTGTACAATCCCGCAAACAAAAGCTTCCCGGGCCTATTTTTGTGACCAATACAAAGAGACAAGCAATGGCCATTCTCCAGTGGCACATATCAACTGAAACAGTCCCCAGTGCCAGTTTTTGTACAACCTTGCAATTCAAAAAGCTGACTAGCAAATATTAGTTTCAAATATTATAAATGAGATAGCAAATACTAGTATCCATCTTTTAAAGGGATTAGCAGTAGCGGGACAAACATTTTACCAACATTTTTCCAGTTTTCTCTTCAGTTACAGTCACTTTTAACTCCCCCCCTATATCTCAGGTGCAAGGAGTTAGAGAAGAACCTCCCCATCCCAGTGTAGAGGCAGAGGGGAGTGTAATGTACACTATTCCCAGTGGAAATACAGATGTTTGACCCTGTTCCTAGAAAATAAGCTGCCTTGCAAATGCTGAAGGATGCAGTGGGTTCGTTCTTTTTTATGTGGTCAGGAATCACGGAGCTTCGTCCCATTAAAAAATATCTGACCACCCCAGGCATAGGCAGTGAGTGCACAGATTTGGAAACAAAACACAAATCCATAAATTATCTGGTGTTAAGAAGACTGTCTTAATCCTTCAGCTAATGGTCAGGCATCCACCCGGTGAGAAGCTGGGGGTTGGAGGCACTTCTACTGACAAATAACAGCAAAGGCATGTTTGGGTGGGAATCACCACCAGGACTTTCAGAAGCCCTTTCATGTCCTCTTGGTTGCCCACTAAAGCCTGCTGACAGTCTCTTCCCAAAAAAATTGCTTGTTGTGGCTCATGCTCTGCCCATTGGACAGATGCAGTTTTCTTTTTGATGGAAGCAGTGCTATGACTTCACAGAAAGACTAGAAAAATGTTAATATCTCAGGGGAATTAAAAAAGGTCAACACAGGGCTCTACAAATTCTTTTCCTGACCCTCCGAAGCAGAGACAAAGCTGTAACTTGCAGAAATTGCATCCCTTGTCCATCTACACATTCTCTCCTTAGTATTTCCTCATTTCTTCTCTCCCAATTCCTTCTCTGCTGTCCCACCTCCCTCCAACTCCCCAGCTGAACCATCTGCTGGAGCTGCAAGGGAACCTCTTTGGCACAGTTTTGCCATTTATTCTGTTGCCCTGAGAAAGAGGAGACACCTCCCAAGGAATGAATGGCGAATGCTTTCATCTCTGCTGCCGTGACCGGGGATGGGCTGATGACAGCCAAGCTCCCACGGGACTCTCTCACGTCGCTGTTTGTCCCGAGAGTCCCTCCTCCATCCAGTTAGAGCCTTCTGCTCCATTTTGTGTAGAAGGAAGTCTGGACTCTCTGTACTGATTTATAAAACTAGAAAAACACATTCATAAAATGGATACCCCATGAGAATTTTGGAAAAAAATGGTTTAGTCTATTTTATTGTGTAGAATGAAATAACTCATTACTGTACAATCAAGTGCAGGATTTTGTTCTCCAGCATGTGGCAAGCATTACATTAGAGAGCAAAATCTGGCTCTGCTGTCAAACGTGACAGAAACAAGTATTTTATTTCCATTGTATAAAATTCCCATTCTGATCACATCCATTTGTGTGTCAATAACATTAACCCTGACACTATCCAGGACAACAGACCTTAAGTGTTAAAATGATCTGAAAACTATATTGGTTTTAAACAGATTCTTTCATATGGAAAGAAAGACAGTGCTCTAAGCATTTGAGTTGCTCAGAATAAAAATTTTAAAATAAATAAATACAAATGTATAGTCCTTGGGATGCAGGTTATGGATGCAAATGATTTGCCTCACACTTAGAAAAACTGCAGCGTCAATGCTCTAGTTTTCCAAGATCAGGATCCTTGGATAATTCACTACATTGGCAACTTCTAAGATAAAAGGAACAGAAAACACAACCAGTAATTCATGAAATTTAGCATTCCCTCTAGGTGACATTCAGCCCCTAGCAGAGATCTGGCAGGACACCTCCAGGAGTCAGGAGAGCCATTCTGCTGCTTCGAGTCCTCCATACGTCCTTGCTCCAGTCCTTTGCCAGGACTCAGTTTCACTTTGTGGACACTGCTGTGATTACAGCATCTGGGGAAACATCATTCCAAAGGGCTGTGCTAAACAGGCTCTGCCTTTCAAAAGCTCTACAGAGCAAGTCTACCAAGCACAATCCCTGGGAGAGAAGGCAAAATTATGCTGTGTGAAATCCATCCAGGCTCACTTGGGCTGTTCTTACCTGCTGTTTAAGGACTTCAAGTTGGGTTCTCATCTCCTCAGTGCTGTTCCTGTCACCCTTCCCTGGAGGAGTCCCATCAACAGGTGGGTGCTGCTTTTTTAACACATCCAGAAGGGCCTGCAACATCAAGCAGCAAAATGACTAAATAGGGATTCACTATATGAAAAAGAAAAAATATCCTTTAAAATTATTACAAAGAGGTTTCCCCTCCACTTGTAGGTGCTTCAGTTATATACACTGGATGTAAACTCACTTTACTACAGTAAAGTCTGACTGAAACGCTTTTTGAGCTAAAAGTAGAGATTCCTTCACATGGAACAAAGCAAACTCTCCTGTTTGAGAGGAAGTTGTGTAGTCTCGATAGCTTGTCACTAGAGGGAGTTACGAATACACACAACACTGATACCTTAATGTAAATCTTAAATGTTTTACACTCAAAGTCTGCCACAGTTCTTTGCACACTTTATTTTTACAGTACTACACAGCTCTCCCTTGGACTGGAATAATTAAATCTCTCTGTCTATAACCATACATTATATATTATTTTCTTAACTCAAGCACAAGTATCATTCAGTACTTTTCACATTCTCTCACATAAGATATGAATCTTTGACTTCTCCCCTTTCAGAAGTTGATTTCATGCTGATCTTCAGCTCTCCCTTGCTGCCCACACTCCATGAGGGAAGGATGGAAGATATTTGGAGGGGGAAGAGGCAAAGGGGGAAGAAGTGGCCAAGCAGGAGAACCAGTATCTAAAGTAATCCAAGGATTGGTATTAATTATCCAAGGCCCAACAAAAACCAAGCCCTTTCCATGGAAGGCACAGAAAAGGAAAGCTCTTTATCTGATGAGGTGCTGTCCCTAAGAACTGCGCAGAAGTGAAACTGATAGAATAGTGGCAAAGCTTGTGTTCCATGTCAATATATAAAGCAGGTTGAATTTAAACTAGGAGGGTGAAAATACAGTTACCCTGATTACTGATGAACCCTTCTTATGTCCCTTTGAAACCCCCTTTAATACCTTTTTGAGGAGCTTCTACAACTCAGAATTATGAAAAGAAAAAAAGGAAAAGAAAAATCCAGAAAATTCAATCTTCAAAAGATTAATGGTAAGGTGAAGATTATTTTTAAACTCTATTTGGAAAAAATACTGTGAGACCCTGCTTTATCCATCCACATAAAAAGAAGATAAAGCTGTTTGATTTCAGAGAATCTGTAATAACTTCAAGTAGCTGAACCTGAAATAGCAGGGGACAAAAGTTAAAAGGGCACAGAGGGTCCCTTCCTGTATCATGTGTATTCATGACATGAGATTTGAAGGATGCAAATGCACAGGAAATCAGTAAATTACTGTTGGGAAAGTTATATGAAATTGATGCTTCAATTAAAACAATGGGCTATATACCCATCTGTCTTATTACAGCCACATCGTAAGACAGCAAAATAAAACATTTAAATAAGTTGTTTACAAACAAGGCTTTGAATTAAAGTTAGACTGGAGCTTTGAGCAAGTCTTGTCAATGCATTTCAAAAAGAGCTAGAGATCATGGGTTCTGTTAGATTTTTTCATATGGGAACATAATGTTTTTGGCTTGACTTCTGTACATCATGACCCGTTAGTTTATTAAAGCATTTATTAAAGTTACACAGCAATGGTTACTGCAGTGCATTTCCTCAGGAAGTGTTTGTGGTTCACCATGAAATACAAAATTGTTAGAAAACACCCACTGCTTTATGTGATCTTTTGATGAAACAAAATTACATTTATTACTTTCCCTCAGTTAGAAAAAAAATCCCATGTAGCTATTTAATGACAATCTCCTCGGTGAGACATATATACACATGATATTATTTGTGTGTGTATGGATATAAACAACAGGACAGGACCACATCTTGTGAAGAGAAGCCATCATTCTCAAACACAGAACACATGTAAAATGAGTTTTTAAGCTGTGTGACCTTTCTTTTCAACCACAGTCTTTCACTAGGTGCATACAGAAACATCTTTGTGCCATTTCCCTTTTGCTCTAAGGAGGGTGGATGTAGAAATGGCTTAGACATGACATGTAGAGAGGTTTTACAGGAGAAGCCAAATACTCTCTGAATTTTTCTCCTTGCAATGCAGCTCTACTACCTGCCAAGGGCAGCATGCACAGGTCTGAGCTGAAGTGAGTTCTTGCTTGTTTCCCCAGCTCCCAAATGGTGGTCATGTGTTTGCCACCAGGTTGTTGACCCAGGATTGAAAAGATGGTATCTGGTAGGTCACCGACAACAGAGATCCCAGAATTAGAGGAATCAGTAGCTCCTGTTAGAGGAATCAGTAGCTGACTCCTGTCCCTACCTTGTTGAGACGACTTATTTCACTCTCATAGTGTTCTTTCTTCCTGGTCATTGAGGCGTTCTTCTGCTTCAGAAGCCTGTTCTCTTCCTTCATTTCGTGGAGAGCTTCACTAAGGACCTCTGTATCTTTCTGGGATGCAAAAATACAGAGAGATGCCACAGAAATGCAGATGGAAACATTTTTCAGGAACAATTTTCAGAATCACCTTCTGTCTGACACATGTGCTGCATTTTTGTTGTCCTAAACACAGTTGGGAAGGAAGGCAGCAGGAATGCAGATCATTAGCACACGCAGATATGATAAAGTCTGTAGAAATTGTTTTGACCACTCACCATATGATGAGACAGAGAAAACATACCAGACTAAATCCCTGCTCTCTGCAGTTGCACGAAGGCATGGGAATGCTGGCAGGCCAAGCAGATCAAAATCACATCCACAGTTACTCTAGACCTGCATTTCTCTTACATACTCAGAGACCAGGGCTAAATGCTGGTGGAGTCCCAGCCATTCCCAGTACCATACAACATTGAAGACAAAAACAGGAAAAAAAAAAAGTATTTCAAATATTTTCTGCAGCTGCTTTATGTGAATAAAAAAGTGAGATCCAACAATCACAGGCACATCACACCACAGGGATGGGTTGTTTTCTGTGTAAAAGGTTCATCTCTGTGCAGCCAGTCAGTTTGGGCTCATCAGAAGTTCATCACCATGTGCTAATTGAGCCAGTGAAAAACATCCCGGAGTAACTGTTGCTTACAAATGATGAAGCTTGACCATGCTGTGTTCCAAGTTAGCTAGGACACTTCATTTTCTCCAAAAACAAGGAAAGATTAGCAGGGTATCTCTGTGATAAGTATAGGAAGTCATCCAGCAGCTAGTTCATGCTGACATGCACTTACTGGCTGAGTGTGTAAATCTAAAGAAGTTCCGTGCTGGTTAACCTGCCCCCATAAAAAAAGTTCTGGACTACATTGTCATTTAGTTCATTATTCATGTCTGCAGTAAAAAAATCCGAGAGAGTGTACTACTCACCCTTATTTTTATAAAATGGTAGCGATTTTCCCAGGTATCATACATAAAAAGGCAGACAGTAATATGAACAGAAATATGGTCTGTCTCACATTCAATCAACACTCAGAGCAAATATAGGCAGTGATTCAGCAAGTACATAGCATAGTTTGTGTTAAAACATGTAAATTGTGCTATGGATTTGGAATCAAGTATGTGCTTAGCTAAGACTAATTGATAAGCAAGTATGATGAATGTTCTGCTTATGCAGATGTAAGCTAAGGAGGCTGCATTTTGTTTTCCTGCAGCAGCTAACTCACATCTTATCTGAGCCTGGAAGTTATGCAATTGCCGTTTGTTTCAGGTTACCACGGGAATAGAGAAGCCCAACTTCAGCCATCATCACCGTTCAGAAACTCTCACTAAAGGGTCATAAAGTAGTATGATACTATGAAGCAGAATGAGAACAGGAAGCTCCACTCTGTGGACTTCCTAAAATGGAGCACAAAGTTTTGTGAAGGTGCCCATCATTCAGGCTGTTGGTTTTACTGAGACGGGAATCCAGCTCAGGGATCTAAATTTAGATGCAAAAGCCCACCACAAGAGCCAGTGCCCAAGGAGTCCTGAGAGAGCAGCCTAACCACTCTGAGGGTGGGGTGAACACCACTCTGGAGCAGCAGATCAGCCCAGACACTTCCAGCTCTGATAACTGCACTAATAGTGTCACTACTATTTGCAGGGAGCTGAGATAGCTAGCACATGTATAAGAGCCTGTGCTGTCAATACCAAAACCTGCGGGACTGGAGCTGCATTCACTCCTCGAGTATTTCTTACCAAGCACTTTGTGTAACGTCTGCACTGGTGTTCCTCTTCCATTTGAAATAACTGTAGCATTTTCCTTCAGGAAGAAATTCACTCTGATCTGAACTGTGAGGAGGGAAATCTGTGCCGTGTAGATATCAACCTGCTCTTTACTCCCCCACATGCACACTAATGCTGTGCTGTCTGCCAGTCATATTGAAATGACTCTTTCTCTATACACAGTTCTGTGATGAGGCAGCTCAGCAGCCACTGCCTTGGGTAGGATATTGAGGAGCACAGTCTCACCTCTGGAGTGTGCCCAACCCACGCTCTGCCTCACACAAGGGGAGAAAGATGAAAGGCAAGAGAGAGCTCACCACAGAGCACAAAAGCCGTGCCACAGGGCACCCTCCTACCTTTTCCTGCAACAGCCTCGCTCTGCCCAGCGCTCGCTGCCTCTCCTCCTCTGGATGCGGCCGGTGTCTCTCCTGCTCCAGCTCGCTCACCCTCCTCTCCGACATGTCCAGCTTTGCCTTCATCTCCGTCAGCTGAAAAGCAAGTGACAGACCATGCTGGGCTCACTAGGGATTCTGAAAGGCACAGCACCTTCAGGGTGTTGAGCCAGAGGCATAGAACTGTTCCAGATTAAATGAGGAAGAGCCATTTGGATTTCTCATGTCTTTGGGGGAAAAAGAAAATGAACGATTCAGATCTCAGTAAAGCTTTCTGGAAAATATTAGAGGGAAAATTTTCCTGATAAGCACATTAAGTCATTCTATGAACTTCCTTTTCATAGCCGGAAACAGTAGATGAGGAGTGTCAGTCAATGAACCAACTTGAGTTCTGGAATACCAGACAAAATTGTAAGCACTGAACTTGACTAGGCAGCTGATGATAATGTCTGCAGCAATGATGCCACACAGCCATAAGAAAGGAATAAAAGCTATGTCAATTCGATCTTGGATGGAAAAAAAAACCAACCTGGAAATCAAAATATTTATTTACATTTCATTTTGAAAGTCTCTGCTTAGAGAGGGCAATTTTCATGGAGAATTTACCAGGGAGCTCACAGGCTTCACAAGAAATGGGACAAAGAACCAGCACATGTGTGATGATGTGGATCAGGGGCTGGGCACACCAGGCTGATTTTCAGTTAATTGTGCTCTCAGTTTTGTGCAGTTTATACTACACTGTGGAGGCCATGAAGATCTCTGCTGTCATGTCCACACTGGTCCCTAGTATTTTATGGACACCCTGCTTCTCTGGTTAGTTTATCCTACTGAAGATTGACACATGTTGACTTCACTTTTATATGATGAAGCTTTTTCAGTTTATGAGCTCAAGACAAAGTAAGATCTTGACCATGGCTGTGGCTGGCTGGTATTTAAACACAGACTTAACTGTCAGCAGATGGCACACATATTGCAACAGAAGTTGTCAGCATTGTTACCTGCTTTTCATAAAGTTGTTTCATACTTCTAAATTGATGATCCCATTGCTTGTTCACCTCCAGAAGCTGTAATTACCAGAAGGCACAGTAAATAACCCTTATTTCAACATTTTCAGTAAATCAAAAACAGACTGGCATTCTAATCCTCTGTCAGTGAGTGTTTCCAATGTCCTCATCATCTGGCCAGTTCATTTATTTCAGAAGAAGCAAGTTTAAGGTTTGGCAAGCCTTGCAGCCCATCTGCCAGTGCTTTGGCATTTCAGTTAGAGCACATGAACATTCAGGAAGCAGCACTCAGGAAACATGCAAATATATGACAAGCTACAGGTGGATCATTTGCAACACTGCACAAGTCCCAAGCTGCAACTCCTAAATGGCCAAGGACTTTCCTGCTAGTTTGCTACAAGTTACAGGAACATATTTCCAATTAGAAGGTCTTTGACTTTAAACAAATGAAGGGAAGACTCCTGCTGACTGGGATACTACTGGGTCCTTGGCCTTTAGCAATAGCGGCCATTAATAAAACTTGCCCTTTGTACTAAATAAACTTCTGCACTTCTACATTCATAAGCGTGGTACAATCAGTCATCATGTGCTTAAGGGTATATTTAGGGTTACCTCTCTTCTCTGTCTTTCCAGTGTGAGGATCTGTTGCTCCAGAGAATTGGACGATAAAGGCTTCTTTTTGCTCAGTAATGTGTGCCCTGACTGGAGAAAATGAATGTTCCAAAATTAACACTTCTGGACTCTTCAAGAATCTCATGTAAAGCTCCCATCCACCCTGATAGATGCACATAAAGAAACTGAAACAAAAATTTTCTTGCACCAAATTTGTATCTAAAATACCTTCACACCTGCTGACAGCTGAGTCTGGAGTGTACATCTGCTCAAAACCCACTCAGGCTGCGTTTTAATTGAAGCATTATGCAAATAGCCACCAAAATAACCATAATTGTATCTATTTGTACCATCTGAGACACAGAACACAAAACAGGATTTTAATTATCTTGCAGATGACAATACAAACAAGTAGTACAAATGGGTGTAAGTAATTCGCCTCATTTACAAGAACTAGAATAACTAATAGGATTGCCCCTGGTAAGTGCTTGCAGGTCCAAGGTGGTAAACTTTAGCACAATGGGCTCAAAACAAGCAATACAGAAAACAAATGGGCCATTTGGAGAAATTTAGGAAATCAGTCTGTAATGGTTCCATTTTTTTAAAGTGTGGAGTTTCATCCATGCACAACAGTGGCAGGTAGACCCTCATTTTTATAATGGCAGTGTTGTATATCATAATTTCCAAGAAGTTTCTATGGATTGTCATGAAAATAAACATGTGATCTATTAGAGAGAAAGAGCAAGAACTGTACTGGAAAAAAAGAGACAGACTCATAAAAATAGAACAAACTCTGCTGAGATACATGCTCAGGGATTTTTGTTTCCCTCCCTGAATTCTCAACCAATCTATGAAAAACAAGAAAAATAGTGTGAGCACTTCTGAGGTCTGGAATAAATTTTTTGTAGATAGAGAATTTAATACTGAACACCAATGAAGATCAAGGACAGTTTTGCTGTGTCCTTTCAAAGGCAAAAAATCCCAACTACATATTTGCCCCATGGCCAGTCCTGCTGAACTCTGATGTGGAGCCCTCGACTTCCAAGCCAGAAAACACTTAATCCCTCTTCTTGTGGTTCACAGACATGTGTATCTGAAGCAATATCTGGCAGCTAATAGAGTTACTCCCATGCTGAATTGCTTTCAGCATCTGGGCCTTAGGCATATATTGAAGAGCATGTTTAAGAATAGTAATAAAGTGAATAGGACAACACAAATCAAAAAACTACACATACACTTGGCACCAATTAACCCAAATACTGCTCACAGAAGTTGGGGTCACTCAAATGAACCACTTTGCACCCTTTGTGCAACTTCTGGAGGGCAAAAAAAAAAAAACATTAGGAAAGAGCTTCTTTCTAAGAATGCCACCTGCAAAAATATTTCTGACATTTCCTTCCACTCTTACACAGTTTAAATCATTCAGAAAAATCTATTAGAACACAAAGATCAGTCCATAATTGCCACTCTACAAAGTGACCTGCACCAGCTCCTGTTAATCAGAAAACACTTCAGAGACCAGTCTACACAGTCACTTACTTCCAATGGTTCTGCTGGAACTTCCATGTCACTCCCACTTTTCCAGGTGCATCCAAGCCAGACTGGAGAGTTTCTTTCACTGTGGGTCTTTGGAGGAAGAAGAGCAATGAAACAGAGATTTTATGTTGGCTAAAGGAGCAGGGAAATTGCTTTCAGACCTCGAAGATCCAGGAGTGCTGCCTGTGGAAGCAGCCAAGGTGCAGAAAGAAGTGGTGGAATTCTGATTTTAATCTTTTCCTCCTTCCTGGCTGGGGCTTCCCAGAATGGCTGAAGCACAATGCTTATGACTAATGTGCCAGGCAAGGCAGCTCTCTGCTTTGTGTGCATGGAAATCACAATTGCCTGGCCAGTTCCCCCCAGAGAGGAAGTTGTATGTGTAAGGGAAGGAAGGGTATTTGCTTTTTCAGTAAATAAGAGGACAGGCTTTTCTATTCCTGCTTCCAGTTCTAAAAAAGGACTTCAGTAATTACAACAATTATTGACACTAAGAATGAACTATCAGAAGAGAAAAATGAGTGAATCATGCTTCTAAAGGAGCAATAGCAAAGTCTGTTAACAGCTACAGGGAAGGGCAGCCCCATATGAAAACCCCAAGATGTTTAGGGGAAAACCAAAATTGGAAAATTGATTTGTTTCCCTGAAGAAAAGCTGCACAAAGATGCAGAATGACTGATGTTTTATTTTCACTTCTGCCGCTTGCCTTACCTGAGCATGGATCCAGCTTCAAGCTACTCAAGACTTGGGTACTGAAAGGTACGCAGCACTCCAAATGTGTGCCTCAGTGTCCCATTTGGAGGAAGATATTAACCTTACCAAGTCAAACTCACAGAAAAGATTAACAAAGAAAAGGCTTCCACAGACTCCCCACACAAAGTATGAAATAGAAAAGTGCAAAGTGTTCTCGTCTTCAGTCTTGGAATTCTAAATAATAATGGATTTCAGAGGTAAGCATGAAAGAAAAATCCTGCTCCTTGTTGTGGAAAGATCTCTGGGTCTATGGCTTTTGCAGTGGCAGCAGAGGTTGCTTATTTCATTTTCAAAGAATGAAATGAAAGTTAGCCCATGAAATTTGACATACAATAATAGAAATCCCTCTTTCAATTTCCAAAAATGGACTTAGACAAAGCAAAGAAATCCTGTGAAATGCTGGAATTTTGCAGCCACGTTCCAGATCTCTGGTTCACAATGTCTGACTAAGCAACTCCTCTTTTGCAAGATACAAACCCCAATTTGGAAGAAAGCTACTATTTTATGATATTTGCATATGAAATATGTCCTGCTATCCTGAGGTTCTTTCCATTTTTCTCCTGGTTTATGGAGCAGCTGGAAAACTTGTGGTGTATCAAGAGAAAAATTAAAAAAACAAGGTTATTTTAATGAAGACACTTCAGATTCTACATAGGAGTCATCCTATTCATCAAAAATTAGAAGAATTTCATCTGTACCTATATCAAAACTAGACATTGAGCAAATCAGGTACAGCATTAAAAACTATAAACTGGTGCAGAAGAGCACAAACATTGGGCATCTGATTCATAAAAATACAATCCACATTGTAAATCTGCTCGAGGGCGATGCTTCTCAAGCCCAGATACTGCCACTTCCCCAGCTCCCACTCAGCAGTCTCATCCCTATTCCAGCAGCAGGTTCACTTTTGGAGAAAGCTCAGGTTGAACAGCTGCATTTTATGGTCTGGCCTGCAAGGTAAAGCAGCCCCAGTTTCTGGTTTCCTCACAAGAGCACGCAGGGATGTGGTGAGTGAGGCGCTGAGCAGTCCCTGCAGTGGGGACAGAAGAGCAAACCCAGGGCACAGTCCCACTCATGAATCACAGTTTCCACTTGAAAGATATTAATGCTCAAATTACTTTGAAAGGAGGATGAGGCTGAGACCTTGGTTGATACTGTAATTTAGGTCACAACAGTTTCCTGGAGAGCTGAGTAGTTTCCTGGAAAGCTACCTGGACATTAGGACACCTAGTCCTTTGTTAGTGGTTTCTTCATGACTGTAATAATCACCACTTACAATGAATAATTTTACGTAAAATTGGACAGAATAGAACTAAGACTAAAGTACTTCTCAGTGCCTGTATCATCCAGCTTAGCATTCACAGGGATAACTGGCTGCCACATAAAAACAGACTGGAGAGAGAAGAGTATGTCTGAAATCTGTATGAATAGAAGAAATGCCAATGAGTAGGGAACAAAAGCTCAAGCTCTTCAGAGGTGGTGGTATTATTCCAGCAAAAACTAGGAGGTTGAAGCAAAGTCATTGCCTGTCTCTGTGTAAACAGATCACCAAAAAGAAAGAGAAGGAGATGACAACACTCATTTTCATTGATATCACAGTGATAAAGACACTACATTTGTTTATGTTTACTGCTATCAAGAAAAACTTAGTTGTACGATGGCACTCCAGAAACCTGAGATAAGCAGAAATCCTTGAAAGAAGGACACTTTGAGATCTATCAGGTTTCAGAATTCAAAATGCCCCACAAATATTTTTAAGTATTTATACTTGGTTTGAAGCTATTGAACAAAACACAGTTTTAAATTCCATGGAAAATTCCAATTGACAGCCAGACTGTAAATGCAGTCACAAACCTAAAATTTTGCCAGGTATGGAAAAAGCTGCTCAGGAAGTAAATGGGAGAATTTGCTGCCCCTCACACTCCCTAAGTTAACCCCCAAGTGGCATCTTACGACAACTTAGAAGCCTCTTATTAATTTCTATTTTATTTCCATGATACCCTGTAATTTCTATATGAGACAATCTTTGAGATTGTTGTTTTGTTTTCTTTTAATGTCCCGTTTAAAAATGAGAAATATTTTAGTTTGTATTCTAGAATGGCCTGAGCTTCCTGAACATAAAGGCCTTTTAGGCATCTTTGGGAAGCTTGGAGTGGGAGAAAAATTAGAGTCTTGGAGATGTGGCCAGCACTGAATCCTCTCACAAGCCTGGGCACCACAAGAAGATAAAAGTTCTCATTTTCAGAGTGCTGGATCTTAATTCTGGGAACAACTTGTGTCACAGTATTACAAAATATCACTCATAACTTCAGATAATGAAAACTATTTCTCACTTCTGAAAATTCTGTCTGCTCAGTAACTGCAGCGAAACCAAGAACCATTAACAGACTTGATGCAAGCAAATGTGAGGCTTTCCTTGATGAAAACAAAATTGTACCAAATGACAGTCTTTTTTTTTTTTTTCCCTATCTGATCATGCATCTGCTGTGAGGTTTGGTGGGGACTTTTTTTAAATTTATTGTTCAGTTGCAGACTTGTAGAAACTAAATTAACTCTGCGATTACTTGGGTTAAAATTTGGTGGCTTTTGAGGAGCCTTCACTTTGCTTATGTTTCACTTGAGCTTTGTTTTTGGTTTTATCGCTGAAGCTGTTATGCCAGCAGTGTTTGCCACAATATCCATTTTCCCCTTCTGAGGCATGTGATGAAATAGTAAAAAATGAGAGATTTCAGCTGAAGAATAAAACTGGCTCTTGAACCACAAGAAGAATCTGCCTCTTCCTGCCTCAACCTGGCCCCGCCATGCCTCACCAGAGAGGTATGCTAGAAAGGGATTTTCCCTTCAGTAAGTGTGTCAGCCTCAGCCTTTTGTGCTGCTCAGTTACGTGCTCCCTCTGGCAGAAAAATAGGTGCAGATGCAAATTTGTGTCTTAACATGTGGGAACCAGATAAAATTAGAGCAATAGATGGTTTCAGAGTAAATAAAAATATTTGAGCACAGCTCCTGCTTCAGCATTTCCTTTATCCACTGACCATAAGGACATGGCCTCCCAAGTACCTAAGCATCTGCAAACTCAGGCCTGCTGATGAAAAGGTTTCATGTGAAAATAAATGGATGACAATTTACAAATCTAAAAAACACAAATCTAATCCCTTTCCTGGAATAGAGAATGCAGCATCAGGACAAGATGCAACTGAAGGAATCATAGACTGAAGGATGTGTTGAGAAGTTCATTCTGCAGACCTATACTTTCTCTCTCTCAAATATTTGCATTTAAAACGACACTAATATAATAAACTTTTATGGAAAAAAATCCTGTCAAAAAGGGGAATTTGTTTACAGACATTCACAGATTAGTGTTGAAAGCGAGCTAAGGTCAGATGGAAATGCCATTCTGCAGAGTGCAATTTGTACTCCTCACTCCAGAAAAAAAGGTACAGAATGAAAATGACCTGCTGTCTCTGACAAATAACTTCCTGATGAATGACTGACACTACAGGGAAAGGTACACTTTTGTTTCATTATTAACTTTTTCTTAAACATATAATTTGCCCCTCATTTTAAGTCCAAATCAGTATAATTTCACAAACAGATATTTTCTGGTGTGGGGAGTTTTTAAATATTATTTCATAATCTTCACAAAGTCTACTAGGTGTTAAAAATATGACTTCCTTTCCCAAAACACACAATCCAAGACAGGTATCCCTAGCAGCTTACACTGAGGTTGTTGAAGCTCATCACAACAGTCAAGCTGAGACTCACTTGAAGCCTACCTTAATAACCAGCCAAGTAAAAAGCTGCTTGACTTAAAAGTATAAATAAAAAATAGCCAGCATGTGTCTAGTGCAGAAGTACCATCAAGTGTCCCTCTTTAAGCTCTGAAAACCACACACACATTTTACAGGCAAGAAACACTATAAATGCAAAGAGCATAAAAGCACCAAAGATTAAATACTACCACGGTCTTCTGAGTGAAGCACTACAGCACCCCTCAGAAACGGTCCAGGTAAGTACATCCTTTCTCTTTCGTCCTCACATTCCCCAGATCCCCCAAATCCTTTCCTATGTGTCCTTCTGCTGGAGAGAGGCTAACATGTGGAACCCACTGTTTCCATGGATCATTTGTGGCTTGTAATTTCAAAGCTTGGTTCTGCACTGACTTCTGCTTCACCACGCTTATTTCTCCCCTGCCTCTGGGAATCCCCATCCCTCCCTGTGGCTTCTCTCTCACCGTTTCTAATCCCACTGGTCTGACCCTGCGGTGTCTCCTTAGGCTAGGCTCAGCTTCATGCCCCGAGGTCATGAGTCATTCTGGAGATGGCGGTTTGCATGTGAAAGGAGCTGTGTGTAATTTCGGATTTCGTAGAAGAGAGTCATCTCCCTTTTACCTCCTCACCAATTTCCTGCATCGTGCCTCGGCGCGCAGTCTTCAGAGTTTTCCTTTTCCCATCCCGAGCTGGAGTCACACAGGTAAGAGTGTCATCCCTTGCAGGTGGATTATTCATTGTTTATTCACTCCTCTCCTCTGCATCCCTCCCTCCTCCTGTTCCCAGTTTGTGGAAAACAGGGAAATTCCTTCTATTCTTGCTATTTCAGGGGAGAGGAGTGAAACTGAGAGGGAAACCCAGAACAAGTTTCTGTCAGGCTTGTTAACCACTGCTTCACTGCAGGCAAAGACAACCGCCTTAGCAGGTGGCTTACGATTTTCTGTTTGCAATACCACACAAGTGTGGGTTTGAATCATCATCATTTTCCTTCTCCTCTCTTCCTATTCATCTAAAAGCCTTTCTGACACAGGTCTTTGTGTTCCACACCTCTGCTGATTCCCAGTTAAATCAGAACTTCCAAATGCATCAAAAATGACAATGTTTTGGGGGTTACACAGTTCCAAGGACCTGCGTTATCCAAAAGGCACATCAGGCTACAGGGTTTGACACTTAGGATCATAATTAGTGGGTTTAGCTGACCTTTTAAAGCACTATAAAATGCACCTTCTCAGTCACTCTTCCTCATACCAGAAAGTAGCTATATCAGGGATAAAAAATGTGTAGCAAGTTCATTGCATCATTTCAGAAACCCTAGTTTCATGCATAGTCAAGTCCTACAGAGAACATCCCCCAAACGATCTTTCCTGGCAGATAAACATTGCAACAGCACACTGCGATTACCTTAAGGGAACATGAAGTTCTCTGAGGGCTCAGCCTCTCTTGGGCAAGAGGTCTGGGGTCCTCGCACGACTCCAAAGTGTTGCTCTTCCCTATCAGGTTCCTTATTTCAACATCCAGCTCTTTACTTTCACACCTGCTTAGGAAGAAAAAGCAATATTAAACTTTACACCAGAACTTAAGGCTTTCTTCTGAATGTGAGAACGCAGAGCTGGTCCTGCACCAGGCTCTTGCTCCCTTCCTGGTAACACAATCAGAGAGAAAGGGGGCAGTGACACACAACCTCTAAGTGCTTTGTGGCAGAAATTAATTTAAAATACTTACACAAGAAGACTTTGTGAATTGTACCACTTTTCACCTACAAAATCCAAATCAACCCTTTTGGGGATTATATGAAGACTGCCATGTGCCCTCAACCTCACACAGTCACAGTTTGAAGAGTTTTAAATTCAACTTCAGCAAAAATGCAATCAGAATAGTTGAATGGTTTAGAACTGCAAAATTAAGTGCTCAGTTCACAAAGTCTTTTGATGGCACATTTTGTTTTCTCTAACACTTTGTAGCAGACACCTGACATGCATTTTCAAATACTTTTTCCTTAAAGATTCCTTTTAAAAAGCATTTGTATCTCGTAAAAAAATTGGTCTGTCAAGAACATTTAAAATTATATTTTTTCATGGGAAAATTATTTTCTTTCAGTCTCTCTGCTAAGGACATACCGGACTTAGGTGTACATAAGGGCCTGTTCCAAATTCACAGAACAAACTTGCAACTAGGGCTGATTCACTTGATACACTGTAATGGAGGAATGTGTCTTCCAGATAATTAACTGAGATATAATTAACACAAGCCCCTAAATCTCCTAGATCAACCCAAGTTATCAAGAAAAATTCATCTCTTTTGCAAGCTTAGACTTGCAAAAAGTCTAAGCTTGCAGAAGAGCAAATTATCTAATCAACTTAAACCAATTCTAAATATAAGTAATGCGTGACCAGAAAGCAAACTGCAGGGCTCAAAAATATTACCAACCTGTATAGCAAGATTACTTCTTGATTTAGGCAGAAGATACAAAATTCTTTATTTGAACCACCAGAAAAACTCAAAGTTGTAAGAGTTTATCAGTTATACCTCCTGAAGTTTAGACAGGCAATCCTCAGGGATTGCACCGAAGGTTCTGAGGAAACTCTTGAAGCAAAATTGATAAAATTACCCAATAAACAAACCCATCTATCTTAATCATAAGAGTAAATAAATGTGGTGAATTTCATGCTGATAGGATAGAATGATTCATTTAATGCTCCATATTTAAAACACACAAAGACTGTAGCAGAAATGTATTTTCACTAAGCATGGACACAAAATAATTTCCAAGAGGAAATAAAATATTAACAGTAGCAAATAAGGGCTAGTAAAATTCTAGAGGTTTCTTTGTTGGTTGGTTTTTTTTTTTGGGGGGGGGTTTTTTTGGTGTTTGTTTTTTTTTTACTTGCTGCTGCTAGTTAGATAAGCTGTACTTTCATGGCCATGAAAGAAAGACCTTCCCCAAGGCACATTTTCATGAACTCCTCCGTGGTGCAGGAGGCTGCAGCTGCTCTGAGGGCTGGTGGCAGTTTCCAAAGCCTCGGCTGTGTGTGGGTGGCAGGTGAGCCCCAGCAGCAGCACAGGCACCACGTGGCAGCTCAAGGAGAAAACTGCAGGAGGAAAGCAAAGAACCTTGCGAAAGAAATCCAGCCCTTCTCTGTCTGGCTAAATGTTGCAAAATCCCGGATAAGCCAGGGCAAGTGGCACCTCTTCTAAGCAATTCTGTGATGAGGTTCCCAGACCTCAAGCAGCAGCCAGAGCAAGCACTCTGCACCTTCAAGTGGACTTCCCTGGAAAACAGCACCTTCAGCTCGTTTGAGCTCCAATTCCTGAGGCTGTCTGAGATAGCTTTGTGTAACAGAGGTGCACATACCCTGTGCAGAGCCCTCATTGTTTCTGAGGCTGCTCAGAAGAACTGAAAAGCCACAGCACAGAAGCTGCCACTCGCTGCTGCAATTTACTACCCCCAGCTGCCAGCACAACCTACTCCCCCAGCTCTGGTGAAGTAGCCAGTGCTTCTTAAATTCTTTTAAGCCAAATGAAGCAGCTTAGCCTAAGGAAAAAATACTCAGAATAAAGGAGCAATGCCTAGGTGCAGCCCCGGAGACAGTAAAAGATGAGGAGCAATCTGGCAGGAGTGCAGCAGCAAATGCTTAGGCAGGCTGCACTCAGCTCTGCTGCTGGCTCAGCCACAGCAAGTGGAGATGTGTGACCACAACCTCCGGAGGTCAGAGCATGAGCCAAGCTGAGAAATACCCCATAAACACAGGGGGTTGGCTTGTAATATCTCGTTTCAGCCAGGAAGTGTTCATTCCTCTGCTCTGCTTGCCATGGTATGATGTTGTAGCTGTAAATGATATTCACCTCTGGCTGCTCCTACCATTGCCTCACGCTACATTCTTCTTTCTGGACTTACCTAGGCAAGAGCAGGACTCAGCTGTGCCTGGGTAAACAAACGAGAACTACAAAAGCTCAGATCTCTACAAACAAAAGTTTCTGCTCTGTGTTTGAAAACTATCATGAAAGTAAGAAAGTTACTTCATTTTTTGACTGAGAAACTATTACTGCATTTATCTGCATTTTATTATCAGCCCCTCTGCTAATGAGGAGGATACACTTATGGTGAGCTAGATTAATCATATCTGCTGTGTAGACCTGATTTAGAATCTGGACTTGCAGAGCACACTGATGCTCTGGGTGCTTGAATACATTAAGGGACTCATGATTAGGAGCTGCCCCAGACCAAGACAAGCAGACTACCAGAGCTTCCCCCAGAGGGCTCTAGAGGGCACACAGCACTCTGATTCTGCACAGAACAGTTTTCAAAACTGCTTTTGGTTTCCTGAAGTTCACAGGTACTCCTCTGCACCATTAAAACTTTCCAGAAAATATTAAAAGCATTTTTCTGTAGTCATACCAGACAAAGTATATCCCTTCTATGTGCTAAAGCTTTCTAAAGTTTACAAAGATATAAAAACTACACATAGCACGCTGTGATTACTGCAGGAGACAATAAAAAATTAGAATGTTAACTCTTCTTTGTAAACTTTGAGTTAGTTGGAAAATCTCCTTTTTAAAAAAAAAAAAAATTAAGACATTTTACATGGGTGCTGGAAGTATAGATGAAGTGAAGGAAGCTGGCCTCCCAGCACAAGTTTTAGCAACTTGCAGGGAAAAAGAGAGCTCAATCTTCCTCACAATTTCCATGTCATATCTGAAAAGCCATGTCCTCCAAGAATAAAAAATTAGACATGTTCCCTTTGGTTTTCAAGTTGTCATATCCATGCAGAACTTCACTGTGCACTCCATTAAAGGTGTTTTCGTTTCTCCCACGTGTTCAACTTGATGCCTTTAAAATGGTTTTCACTTCTTGCCCCGTGGTACATCTTTGCACCACATCAGTTTCTAGGCTCCACTGGGCTATCTATTTATAATTATTGGTATTATTTATAATAGTATCATGTTCTATGTAATAATGATTGTTTGTTTATAAATGGTTGCATACTTTTTGCAGCAATTCCATTTTTAAGCTGAGAGCCAGAACATGATCAGCCCCATGCTTTGGGCTTGAGTAGCATAGATTGAAGGCTGAAAAATAGAAGTTTCTCAAATAAGAAGGTAGAAGCTCCATAAGAGTCCTAGTTTTGCATCTCTTGGCTTTCCCTGTTTTTCACTGGAAACTGGCATTATTCCTTACTCATAGCAATTACATGGCAACAATGGACATACCTACAACATGTCCCAAGGCATTTATTGCACAATATTAATACCAAAGCCATCTAATTCTATTTTAAATATTAATTTCAAAGCTGGTGTGCTGGGGTCATTCTCTTGTGGTGGTGTAAGCACAAATACACACCATAAACAACTGTGAAAAAAGGCTTTAAGCCAGGATTTACAGCAAGACGCCAACACCATGGAGTCATGTTTTGATGGGAAATGAATTCTAGAGTTTAATGGTAAAACATGTGCTTCATCCCCTTGGGTGGGCATTTGGGATGTAGGATTTTTGCTTGGCTAAGCCTAGGAAGTCAATTCCCAGAAAGAAAGAAATTTCTGCATTTGAATTATGGAGAATGAACCAGTCAGATAAATTAAAAATGTGGCAAATTTCAAGACAAATTGTTTCAGCTAATATTTCCCTTATTTATGATAATAGACTTCATGTCAGAAAAAGGCCTGTTGAATAAGGAGGAGAATCAGACTGAATTACAGGATATTTCATCTAATTTGTACTAGAAGTAGATTTAAAATAGGAATAAAATTAGAGATATAATTTTTAAAAAATGACAGTTTATCTGTAGAATGAGCCTATTCTCTTGTGTTCATGTAATTTTACAGAATTTTTGCTCTCTTTCAATTCAGTTTTGTAAAATTGTTAGATTTTTTTGATGCAAATACATTGGGATTTTTATATTAAAATTTTCTCCAGTTAAGACTAAATAATAGGAAAGAATTTCCAGTCCAATAAGCAATAGGAAGAACAAAATTTTGCCAAGAAGACAAAAAGACTTTTGTTACAGAAAAAAAATTTTGCAGCCTCGTAAGCTCTTAGAAGTTTAGCAGACTCTGAGCTGATAGAGAATAGTTAAAAAGTGGTGCAGCTCCCTAAGGACCAGTGGTACTATTCCAGTACTCAACACTTCACTCAAAGTTTAGGCTTGGGAATTTGAGCCAGAACTTTTGAAATTGAGCTCCACTAGTTCCATGTTCCACCTCACATGTACCACCATAAAATGTAGTTTATTGGGCATAAAGCATACTGTGCAGGGACAAACACAAGAAGAACACCTGCCTTTGATAATTATGAGTAGAAACTTAAAAAGAGAGTTTAGAAGAAAAAAAAAAAAAGGCAACACACTATTTCAAATTGTTCCTAGCTTAATATTTTAAGCTAGAGTTTCACTCCTAAAAATTTATCCAGTACTTCAAGAGCATAGCTGGAAAGCCAGCCAAGCTCCTGGTGAGATCTACCTGGCAGAACTGTGCTGTCTTCAGAGTGAGATGTCCCACAGGTCAGTGTGGGATTAGGAATAATCTCACCCCAGTGCCAAGAAGAGAGCTCCATAAGGTGTATGATAGGGGTTAAAACATGCACTGTTACCATAGCAGAGAAACCACTTAAAACTTTCCCTCAAATCTGATGCAGCCAAAACATCTGCCTCTCACCCCATAAACATCCCTACACTTCTGTTCCCTTTATGACAAAGGAATGGTCCTTTTAAGGCACATTTAATAGCCAGCAGCTGTTGGGCTGTCAAATGCCACATCTGGAGAAGCTGTGTGCTGTTAATGTGAGCAGAAACAATTATTCCTTAATACTTTTTCTTAATTTTAAGAATTACACAAATGACAACAAAAGGGGGGCATGTTCTTAATGGAAACACATCTGGTTTTCTCTGAAAAGAAGCCAAAAAAAAAAAAA
>VXBQ01010227.1:202938-241052 GCA_013400175.1 Phainopepla nitens
AAAAAAAAAAAAAAAAACGGAGGGGGAGCCCAGTAATTAAGTGAAGCTGCACCTATAATCCATCCCAGCTCAGTGAGGAGGACAGCTGTTGAGATACAGGCACTCAGTGTTTGACTACTCCCCTCAGGAAATTTGCAACACTCAAGAAGACCATGACTGTTGGTTTGCTTTAAATGATGTTACTTATCACATGGTGCTGTTCCCTCTGGGCCTGGATATTCCTGTCCTTTGGAACATTTCCATGCTGCTGGCCTCACTTCTGTACCCTATACAGCTTGTACATCAGGAAAAGAGCATCATTCCCCCTTTACTTGGATCTTCTACTTAATTATAGTACCAAGACATTGACTGTCTTCCTGATGGACAGCATTTGGGCTGCATTCAAACCTCAGGAAAGCAAATTAAATTATTTCCACCAAGTTTCTCAGGCTTCAAATGAGCCATGAGTGAGTTGCAGACAACTGTCCTTCTGGAGAGGCAGCAAGTGGGGCACTATCATCCAGACTCATCCCCGAGGCCTCACGTAGCTGCGTGTGGATCACCAGTGAAAAGGGAATTGATTTTTGCCATGAAAATCAATCAACTGAAGAGCTTGGCCAAGCAGAGCCACCAAGCAGCACGTGCTGTCTGAGCAGACGAATCCCCTCACTGAAAGGCACACATGCAGAAAGCTGTGGGGAGGTGGCAGGAACGTGTTGAAAGAACTGAAAGCTAAAAGGACATGAGGGGAGGCAAATCTAGATGTTTTCAAGTGCTTACTTTTTCTGTGGAGATCAATACCAAGTAAAGCTTGTGCCCTTTTCAGGGCACTTTGCTGACCTCAGTACGTGCCTTTTTGGAATTATGTCCCTCCCATGGCCCCTTCTGGACTGGCTGCTTTCCCTGCAGATTCAGCTGGAGCCCCATGAGTCTGTTCATGTCTTACATGTGCTTGTTCCTCTGGAAAGCTGTGACTCTGAAGCAGTGCAATTGCATAGAGCTGATATTTTTAACTGGTACTTGACACCTCTACTCTCTTTTTGAATCAGGCATCACCACAAGCAGCCCATTCTGCCTTCTACTTCAGCCTGGGCCAGGATGGGGATGCTGGGCTCACAGCTGGGCTGAATCTTTGGAGGAAAACAAGCCCATGATTCATTTGAGCCCCTGTCTCCCACACAGAGAGGTATTTGCAGTGATCTACTAACAGCACAAGCAGGACAGACAGATGAAAATAATTTGGAAATGCAGCCAGGAAATGTAACATACAGTAGCTGACAGGGGACAACCAGCTCTTTAAGTCAGATCAGCTCCTTGCCTGTGGTGGCTGCCAGGCAGCCTCAACAGAAAGGCAGAGGACACTCACTGCATTATGCTTAATAATCTCAGTATGATCAGTAGAACTAATACTACCTTGTGAAACTGCAGGTGTCCAAAGAATTTTTAACAAAGTTTTTCCATGTAACATTGACACAGTACCTTTCCATCTCAACACACTGATGGGGGCACAGTTCCATGCAATCCTCTGCATTGTTGTTCTTCATTTTGAGCTCCTCACAGTGAATCTATTACAAACAGGGAACAAAAGAAAAAAGAGTTTTTAAGGGGAAGTAAAAAAAATCAACAATCTAAGAAGAAAAAGTTAAGTATCCATGAGAATGTATCCAATGAGAACACATAAAAGTGTAGTGTATTTCTATTTTATTCTTCATAAACTACAAATGGTTGATAAGCAAGCCAGGAATCTATTTCCTCCTTCCCAGCACCATCCTCTATTAAGTCCACCACTGTGTCAGGGACAGTTCTGTAAGGGCAGGAGCAACAACAATCTGTGGCTGCAGTGACAAAAATCTACCCAAGGAAGAAAGCTGCCAGCAATCGCAGGAACACTGGAAGGGTTGCAAAAAGGGCTTTTATTAATCATCCTAAATGAATCAATTCTTTTTCATACTCTAGAATCCAAGCATGTCCTCAAATTGCCCAAAAAATTCCTATGCTTCATGGAAGTGCCCAGTAAAACTACTGCTCCAAAATTGAGGGAATTCGAACAATGACTCTGATCTAAATCACTGGGAGAGAAAAGGAGCCACATGTAAGTTATTGAGCACGAACAACAAGTTATTGTTGTTCAAGCACTCTACAAGGTCCTAACAAGCTTCCCTCTGGTCAGGGAAGTTACTGTCCAGTACTGCATTTCCAACAAAAAGGGAGACAAACAAAAAATCCCAAACTAAGTTCCCAGAGAAAAGGGCTGATACAGGGTAACAGTAAGCAGTTCACATTAAGATAATCCCTTGAAACTGGAGGTTTTTAATTAAAACTCCAAACATGAAAAAAGCAAGCACCACCCCTCCATCTCAAGTGGGAGAAGAGATGGTAGGAAGAGTGAGCCAACATCATCTCATCCAGAGGAATCATTCTGCTCCTGTGCTGCAGACCTGACGCCTAGAGGAGCTGGAACAGAGGCTATACAGAGTGACAGCCCTGGCTATGTTCCCTCAGACACCTCTAGTTCATCAGAAAAGGAGCCCAGAAGCCTTATTCTTCTCTTTTGATGAACAATATCATTATGGCAGTTGCTAGAACTGAAAATTGACAGGTTTCATAAGACCTAGCTTAAGGACAGCAAGGTAACCACTGAAATGAAGTGGGGAGCCACCCAGAGCTAAATCTGCCATTTATAAGCAAATAAGTTTTCAATTACAAGTCACTCTCTTTATTGGTAACATCAACTTAATGTGAAACCACAGCTGAACATTTTATAGAAACCATGCTGCTTCATCTATGTGCAGGACAGAAATTTAAAATGAAAGGTTGCCAGCAGAAGATCTGGAGGTGTTTGGCATCTCTCTCCCTTCCTAATTCCAATTCCTGCAGGCGTTTCACAAGCTCTAAATGCATCTGGTAATCACTAATTACAAGGATCCTATTAAGTAAAAAATGTCAATTCAGTTTCATGTGAAACTTGATTCCAGCTTGTCTGAGTTTTATGAGTGTCTGTTTAATCATAACACAATCACACTTAAGTATGGAAAGCTGCATTTGATTGATTTCAATGGGAGCAGCAGTCACTGGGAGTCCCCAGTGAGGACTTAATGAGGATTAAGCCTTATTTTGGAGTGCCTGAACTTGGCCTGCATGTGTCTAACTTAAAAATATCAAATTTGAAAAATATTGACCTAGAATGAACGCTCTCTACTGCCACTGAAACAACAACAACAAAAAAAGCAAAATTACTTAAAGAAATCAGAATGAAAAAAAACCCAAACAGAACACCACAGAATTCAGACTGCTACTCCAGCTCTAATTTGTCCCACTGAGCTTTGACATTTCACCAGTTTCAGATGTGTTTGTCAAGCTGAGCACAGTATTGCAGCCACACTACAGGGATGCAGGTTGGATATTATTGAAAATACGACACTCATGTTTTTAAGAGTCATACAAGAAGCAAGCAACATTGTGAAAACTGGAAAGGAAAAAAGCAGTGATGAGTGCCGAAAAAGTATTTATTTAGTTAGTAGATGTGTTCTTTCCTTGTTCTGCAGTGTGAGCCAGATTTGGGAGCCCTGCTGGGGAGCTCTCTGGGGCTGCAGGGGAGGGCACTGGGTTTTCTGTGTCCCTGCTCTGCCAGCCAGGGAAACAGAAAGAGCTGCTAAAAGCTGACAAGTGCCATATCCCTGCAGTGGCCCAGCTGCACACCCAGGCAGTGTACACATGCACTTCTACAGAAGCCCTGCTGCTCACGCTGCTAGGGTGGGGAACATTGTGCAGGTCTCCTGACTCTTAGTCATATGCAGATTTTGCAGCTAAAATCCAAATCTCCACTTGAGAACCCGAACGAAAGAGATGCGACCCAGTCATTGTGCCCTGTGCAAGTGTTTGTTATTAGAACAACCAGAAGTTTTTACAACCATAATATGCAGTGTAATGCTGTAGGTTTTTATTAGATCTGGCAAACTGAAGCCAAGATGGATAAAATTCAGCTACTTCAAAGAATTAAGGCTCTGTAAAAGAGGGGCTTCTAATGGTCATGTAAAGGATTGCTCAGAATTACATAAATTTTCTGCTTTCTGTCAAGGCTTTTAAGAACAGGAACACCCTGAAGTAAAACAGAATCAGTTCTGGTCACAGATTTATGGGGTTTTGCAATAATTGGAAGTGTTTGTTAAAAAGTGTGCAGAATTTCCTTGGTGCTCACCCACCAAATTTATCACGGCTCCAAGCCCTAAGTATTTCCTAGATATACCCAGAATAGGTCAAAAAGGCACTTTTTTGGCTGAAGTATTAATTTGCATTAAAAACAGGTTTTGCGTATAGGAAAAACACATTTGGAGAAGGGAAGAAAATACATTGTTCAAGAAGGACAATGAGACTCACTAATTCTAATGAAATCTTAACTGTAAAATTGATTACAACAAGAGAGGCAGTCATCACACTCATGTTTCAAAATATTTTCCAAAACGCTTTTCACAAACATCCTTATTCTAAATGTTAAATCCTGCACTGCTCTTCCCTCATTCTTTTTTTTTCCCCAAGTCTAGTTCTAGCTTAAGAACATCTGATGTTTCCAAACCCTTGCTCATTTTACCCAAACTTGCTCAGTAATTCACTTATATTTCATTTGTACCAAAGCAATATTTTGTGGGAATGCAACATAAAATGAATCCCAGAGATGAGCCAGACTAAAAGTGCAGAAAAAGGGAAAGGAGATGTTTGGTTTGGTTTTCCCGCCTAGATCAACCCAATGGTTCCAGTTTACAGATCACCATCATCACCAGACATTGGTGATGATGATGATCTGTAAAATGGAACCATTGAGTTGATCATTCACCCAGTAGAGAGAACAGAAAAGAAACAAGATACCAATAAATTGAAGTACATGCTAACAAAATTCACATAAGGAATAAACCCACTCATAAATTACCTTTCCAGTAATACACATTTTTCTGCTGTGAAAACTGCAGGGCCCGTCACAGCCAGGCTGAGCAAACTTACCTCAGTCAAGCATTACCCATATTTCAAAATAGCTCCAAAACAAAGTGGAACAAACACCATTACCAATGCTGTTGATAAACAAGCCAGCAGGTTACATATTATTTGTGTGTGGCTGTCGTGTAGGAAGAGTGGGAGGGAGAAATACGTTATTACAGTAAATGTGATCAAAATGGAAGGACAACCAGAGAAATAAAAGAGCATTTGTTGAAAGAGAGCTTAAGCAACACTCACTGAAACTAATCTAAAACAGGAATAAAGCCCTCAAGATTTTTTTGGCATGAAGAAATCAAACATAGAACATTTCTGCCATCTCCCCCCTACCTAGATATTCCCAGGTTTGGTTCTCAGAGTAGCACATGATCCAGCCATTACACTGCATGTCAGTGTGCCCTTTGCTGAAAATGCAGCTTCTTACACACAAATGCTGCCTAGAAAAAGCCACAAACACAGCAAGATCTGCCAGTTGTCTCTTCCCCCGTCATTTCCTGATAAAGTGCTGAAACTTCAATGTAATACATTTTCTAACCAAAATTTTTAATCTGAAGCTTGATTTTAGCCAAAAATAAAGAGTAGTTTCCTCAGTTCTGTCCTGCCTAATTTAATTTGGACAAAATGAAACTGGTACCTGCCCTGTGTGATGCAGGAAGATTTAGTGCTGAATACCTTAAGCTGATCTCAAGTACAATTCCCCTTGATTATGGCAACAGTAGATTTTCAGCAGCAATCCCCACAAAGAACTTAATTCCCAAATGCCCTCCCATGGAGCTCATATGCACAACTTGATAAACAGTGTGGGCAATGCTCCCCCATACTGGGTGTGTGGAAATGTTTCCCTTGACACACGCAAATTCGTGTCAGTGGTGAGTGCAAAACACTGCTTTAAACTACAGGACCTTTTTCAAAATCAATACAACACTTGTTTCTTGATACTGAGACAAAACCAGTTATTCTCCCTTTGCCAATCAAGAAATTTCTAAACATCTTTGGACTGAAGATCTTGAGAAGATCTAAAAGTCAGAAGATGATTCTCCAATGAGTAAAAATCCCTTCTTCAAGTAGAAATCAGTTGCACAAATGTCACCAAAAAGCTACCAGTTGTGCTCAGCCTTGGCTGACACACGTTTTACATTTGGGCTTACATGTCAGCCACTCCACACAGGCATCTGCACAAGTGAGTTTAAAGCACACAGACTCATTTGAAAGGCTACGAAACACGAGTTCAGTGCCAAAAATATCATGACCACACTTCCAACATGCAAAAGAGTCACATAAGAAGTGACCAGAGGAAGTTGCAAATATCATCTCACCAAGCCATCAAAGTCACACACAGCCTACCTCAAAAAACCCTCTGTAGTTCTCCTGTTAAAAATACTCCTCTTTTAATACATTTAGAAGAAATCTTTTCTTCATGGCAAATGTTCAGTTCAGCTAAAGCCAATTAGTGTACAGAGGTCTGGGTGCAAAGTCCATGATACTTTGAGCACACTTACTGTACACAGTTTCTGTGGAAGCAAATTGTTAATAGAATAGGAATTAATTTTTTAAAAAACTATAAAATATGTTGATAAAATAAAGACCTCAACAATTAATATCTTTTCAATGCTATTTTCTCATTATCTGTGTCCAACTTTAATTTGCTCAACAAATTATTTGGAGGTGGGTAAGATGGGAAGGAGGTACTTAGTTATTTGTTAAACGTTGACTGTAAATTATGCAGTAAAAAAAAAGGTTCTTTATTATTATTCACTGTCAAAGCATGGATAGGAAGCTTTCCAAAAGGTAAAATACAGAAGTGAAAAGGAAAAATGCTGCAGGATAAAAGCAAGATTAATAACTATGATATTCATTGATATCACCCAAATGTGGGGTTTTTGCTGAACAATTTTTGATAGAGATGTCACTACAGTGAAACTGCGATGTCATGACAGGAAAGGACAAAACTTTCTCATACAATCCAATCCAAGAGATAAAAGTTAGGATCTATCAAATCCATGACTTTGGAATTAAATCTCTGCAGTAAAAGGAGGCAGAATATAAAAAAGTAACAGAAAGGAGATTGCTCCAAGTACAGGAGCCACGTGGTCATAAAAAAAGGCACAGGCAGCCGTAGCTACAAAAAGCTGTGCACGGAAAAGAAGGGAAGTTTAACAGCAAGAAGACAAGAAGGGTTAATTTAGAAGAGGAATGCAGCTCTGTTCTATGTAAGATTCACACCCTCCAAACAAGCTTCAAAATCCCAGGACAAAAAAAACAAAGGATAAAGAAGAGTCCACAGAAAGGTAGGAACAATCCAACCAGCCACTTGGCACTGCTTGGCTGCCAGGAACACCAGTCCTAAACAACTCAGAAGCATATGTTGCTTTCCACACATTCCAGCACTCCCACACTTCTGGATATATGGTACTGCTGCTGCCAGAAATTTGGACTCTGTCAGCAGCATATCACCATGTCCTGAGGATCCAGAATCAAGCCAAGGGAAGGTGAGAACTTTTGCTACATTTTGGGAGGGAGGTAGAACAGTCTAGAGCTCCTATAGCTGCCCCAGCATGAACAGGAATGTGCCCTCCGGCAGCAAACAACACTGGCCTTGGAAAAAGGAGGTTCTAATACTGTAGCTCCAAGTATTCCTTACTCAAGGTTAGGATGCATCAAAACTTCTGAGGTGCAGCTTTAATGCCAATTTACAGCCACAAGGCAAGCGAAATATCACCTAGCCCATTCTCAAATGCTATACGGATTATAGAAAATAATTTGTAGTAGATGTCCTAATGATAGAACTACCTAAGGGAATCCTGTGCCTGCTCCAGGCAGAGTCAGTAGCTCAGGGAACATCCCAAACTCCACAGAACAGATGAAACTTCCAAAGTTCTCAACAGCAACCTTATGAAAAAGAGGGATTTTGGTCAAACTCAGTACAGGTGCACTGAATTTTCATATAACTAAATTTACCCCAAAATAACTTTAATGTAGTCAGCAATATACATGGCAATATACCATTTACTATTGCTGTACTCTTCATTGTCCAACTTTATTCAGGAAAAGTAAATAAAAGAACATTCCTATAGTCTATATAAACAGTAAGAATAAATTTAAAAAACACTTAAGGAAAAAAAAACCAAAAAACAAAACAACAAAACTATCCTTTAAAATATCAGGTTTTGGATTTGAGGTCTTTTTGGTAGATGAGAAGGGAAAACAGGCACATGACTTTACTCTGAGGCTAAGAAGAGACCCACTAGTACAAATTTCCAATGATTGCAGATGTTACTCACCATATTTAGGGAAGGTGTCCATCTCTGTACTGCCAGGTTAGAACATCCCTGCCTCAAATAAAGGCTCTCTGAATCAAATGAGAACTAAGTGGTTTGAGGAAAAAGTCTATCTGTGTATATATATCTCAAGGTTTAACCTACACCCCAGGCTTAAGGGAAACCCCTTTCCTAAAGTCATTCTACCATTGAGAGCACATTCATCTCTCTCAAACAAACACAGCCCACACAGACCTACTTGAAAGCACTGCTTGTAAGAGACCACAGAGGATTCCCTCTCATTCTTCAGATTAGCATGGAACAGTGACACAATGCTTCGCCCACGCACCAGCAAGAGCTGCTCTGTGGGAAAAGTGGTGGTCTAGCATGGTGGAAAAGCTGCATCAACTCAAACTGAACAGAACACAAATATCTATCTAGAAGCAGAATAATTTACTGTAAGGGATAAATAGGTCGGGGAGCCATTTCTAGGAATGCATTTTAATTAGAATTTAGTCTAAAGGTTTCCCTTACAGAATCAGTGTTGTTTGACCGGTGTCCTCCTCAGCAGTGACATTCAGCTCTGCCCCTGACCAGAAACACCACCCTATCATATCTGATTTTCATTCTGAGGAAGAGTGCTTACAGAGGTGAAGGCTGCAGAAACGCCTCCCCTTCAGCAGACAAGAAGTGATGCAGCATTTTCAAGAATCTACTACATGTTCCAGGCTATAGCCTACTGCACACAGGAGTTGATTAAGCAAGTTTCGCAGATGATAAAAATTAACATGATCGTGCTGTCACCTAAAAGCGAAAGATTCATGATAGGTAAGCTCAGAAAAACACTTATCTCTAAGTCTGATTGCTGTATTGGTTTCGGTTTTGATGACAACAAAACCTGTGCAGACCTGCACCGAGGACTAAAAACCCTGCTGAGACTTTTAGGAGATTCCTGTTGTAACATCTAACTGCCCTGAGAGCATTCCCATCTTCCTAGCAGAAATATCTCAGCTGCTCAGGAGCACAGGGTAGATCTTTTTCAATTTTTTTTTCAATTCACTGCAAGTTTGTTCAAACAAAACTATTGTGGAGGCATTTGCAATTATAACAGGGGAAAAAACAGGCCAGGGTAAGGATCAGGATGTGAGAAACCAAGGTCCAATTCTTTCCCCTGCCTTTCCCTGAAGGGAGTTTAACTGTGCTTGTACCTCCTGGATCAAGTTTTAACTGCTGGAGATGCAGGGTGATTTCTCCAGTCTTTTGCAATAATAGTGTTCCACTCCATATGAAGCATTTACTGTCACTTTCTCAGGCAAAATGTTAATGACTTCAGTTTGATGGTTCACACATTTACCAACGAGTTCAGATTTACTGGCTGCCTGCTTAAAATAAATTGAAAAAAAATGCAACAGCATCAACATCTTCCACTTCTCAGAACAGCATCCTATACACTCAGCTCCACATCAGTCACTTGTTCTTACCCTGATCTCTTGTTTAATTTTATATAAGCATTTATAAAAGGTTGAACAGCCTTGACAGGGGATGTTTGAAACCCAGCAAAGGCTCAGTAGCAAAGTGCTGGAGCAGTGTCTTGGGAGGTGACACATACTCAAATCCAAGCAGCAAAAGAAATCAAAGCCAAGAGGTAATCCTCTGAAGGGAAATGATTTTCCCACTGGATGACTGAGTAAGAAGGGAATAGCATTAAATATTACTCAGCAATGCATTCACACAGAATACAGTGAATTTAGCCTTCTATGGTTTTTGCTTTCACTGCACTCAAACACAGCTTCCACCTTTGGACTGACCAACATGCTTAACTGCAATGGGACTGGAAATAGTTCAGGGCATTGTTGTCATTTTGTCATCTTCTGTCAGCTCAACAATGATGGGGCTAAATTAAAACTTTGCATGTGTGCAACTCCTGGGTCTATTATCCATCACCTGTTCAACTGGACCACTGTGGTTTCTGCCAGGGACACTAGGAATAGCCACTTTTCTCCTCATGTAGGACAAGGGAAAGCCAGGACTGTTAAGGCTTTAAGGTCTTGTGCCTTCTTATGCCATCCCACAAGCTAAAAGAAGTGACCAAAGATGAGAAATTTTTCTGGGAAGCACTCCCTGAATAAAATGCAAAACACAAGTATTTTAATGGGAGTCCTTCTGAGCCTGGACATTTCCTGTTCTGCTGGGCTACTCCAAGCACCAGCCATGCACAAAGTGCAGGGATGTGATGCTCGATCTGTGCAGCAGAGGTTAATAGGGCACAGCATCCTTCCTGCTTCCAGAGAAGAGGAGACGAACATGTGGGCCCTTCCTTTCCTGTTAACAGCAGCTTCACAGCCCTCCTGACTCAAACAATTAGAGGGTTTTCTTTTTTAACTCCTGTAAACATTGGTGATATGAAAGTATTGACATTTTCAGCACAGCAAGGCAGGCACAACAAAGTGTTTTGTGGAGGCAGAGAAAAGCAGTCAATGGAAAATTTGAAGGGGGAACCCTTTCTTTTAACCTCCAGTGGAAAATTGTAGGGGTACAGCAGAAATCACCTTTTTACCTGACTTTCCCACTGCCTCCATTTAGAAGAAAACCCCTTTGGCTACACCACACATAACTGAATAATCAAAATTTCATTGCTTCTTATGCATACCCAAACCACTTATCTAGAAAAAGGCCAGGTTGGATGGCTGCCATTTAAATTATTTTATTGACCACTGAAGAATTGCTTGTTTAGGAGTTTCCTAGGTGAAAAATAAGGAAATCAGTTAGAAAAAAAATTAATATAATGCAAAGACAACAGCTTAAAGTACCAGATCCTTGGTGACTTGTAAAGGGCTTAATTGACATGTAAGTATTATTCAGGAGAGAAAATACCACTACAAAGAAGAAAGAAGACTGGGGGGAAAAAAAGCAATTTCAAAACTGCTCAAAACACTTTGGGACTCCAGTATTCTGGACAGGCAGCTTAAAACAGATTTGCTGCCCAGAAATGTTCTGAGATTTAACTTGAAGCTGACACTTTGATACCACACTTTGGGCATTAGGAGTTTGTTCTGCTGAAGCAAGGCAAGCCTGCTGTCCTTCACACCAGCCTTACTTACTCCCTGGCTGTCTGCAGCTGTCCTCCTCTCTCTCTGGTGCATGAATGAGAACTGCTCCCACACACTCACGGCTTTCTCAAGCTAAAATACTCTCTTCTGCTTCACTCACAAGTAGGTTGGCTGCTCTTTTTTAGTTATATGTGTCTTGAACAGGTTCATATGCCCCAGATCAAGAAGTAGCAGTGAGACAGCCAGTCTCAGCTGTCAGGTTACTGAAGTTAATTAAACATTTAAAGGTGAGGTTCTCTCTTATCCACTCTTCATACACCATTAAAATATATTTTTGTGCTCACAGAAGTGGCTTTCTGAGGGAGGGAGATGCTGCTGCCCAGCTCTACCCTAAATTTTAGTGGACTGCTTTGATTTTAGTTTGGACTAAAACAGCTTTTGTGAGAGATGTATTAAAAGTCACGGCACTTCCCACCCATTTTGCTCCTGCTCACTGTGTGGCTTTACTTCTTAGGCAGGAACAGAAGACCACCCACAACAAAATCTTTCTTCCTTATGGAAAAATTGGAAATGCCACAGCTCCTTTATGAGGTCTTATATGGTGATTCTATGAATTCTCTACTTTTACTCAAATATATTATGCTATGTCACTGGATTTTCCTGAAGATATTAATGAAGTTGATACAACATCAACTATGAAAACAGGCTTTACATCAGGCCAGCAGCAGGACCAGAACATCCCTTCTATCACATTTGTAAATCCCACCGACTTTAAGCATGCAGATTTAGTGTCAGGGAGGTTTGACGACGAACATTTTTTTCTTGGCAATAAGGCCACCTTGTTCTCCAGCTGGTTGCCCACTCACTGGTCTCTAGCACTACATTTTTTACTGAATTACTGCAGTGTTTAAATTCTGGTCCAAATTGGAATTAAATCTTATTTTAAGCAGTGTCTATATCCTCAAATAAGGCATTTTCTCTTTCTGAATCAACTTTAGAGAGATTTCCCTATCCATATGCACTTTCACCTGCTTGCCAATTACCAAGAGAGAAAAGTCAACCCTGGGGCTATACTAAATTTACTACTCTCTACGTCAATGAAATCTTAAAGCAACATTTAGTGGTTTGACAGAAAAGTGACCTTTACCACATGGAGACATGGTATTTGCAGGAAGCAAAGCATTTTCACCCAGATTCAGGGACTGCCAAAACCTGTGTGTTGCAGACATTTTCCTACCTTTTGCTATTTCTTGGCTGAGCTGCAAAAACAAAATCCGACACAGAGCCCAGAGAACTTAAAATTTTCTCAACAAAACGAAGTTATTCTGGTCTGTGTTTTTTATCTCAGCAGCAAGGAGTGCTATGAGCTACTATGTTCACCCAAAACACTGGATACCTCCACAGATAGGGCTGAGAATAGGTAGACAACAACATGAGTCTGGCTTAAAAGTGAAAGGAAAAAGGAAGCAAAGTAAGAAACTCTGATGTACCCAGTGAGAGATGGTGTTTGCCCTCAGTACAGGTGGCTGAATAGAGGAAGATGCCTCCACCTGAGTTTGCAGCTGACCAAGGGCAAAGAGAAGTGAGGGTATCTCAGAGGAGGTATCCTTGCTGTTGGTGGACAGAAGGAAAGGCACTTTGGAGGAGAGGAAGGTGAGGAGAGGTAACACATCTACATTCCAGATGAGAACTGCACTCTTTCCCAGCTTCTCTGGAGGATCTGATGACCTCTCCATAACCACCAGCATTCATCACAGCACTGAAGCAGAAGTTGTTCTCCCCACCTTCCCCATGAAGCACATGAATCTAATTTTCCCTTTTTGGGAAATCAAGATTAATATCTGCTTACAACTCTGCAATATTGTTCTCCAAGTGTGTGGTAAAGCTAATAACCACACAAGAGAGAGCTCTCTGGCTGTTAGAAGCCAGATCCAAATATTCCTAATGCAGCTCTCCATCACAAAAGCATGCAGACACACACACACAAATCTATAAAGGCAAAAACTCCTATATATCCTACAAGCAAACAGCCTTAGAGCTGTTTCCTGTTACCAAAAGAAAGAACTATAAAAATGAAGGAACTCCTGATCTTAGGCTGCTATTTCCACCTCATATGACCTTAATTTTATGGAAACTGTACCCTTGTGTTATTTAGATTTTATTCATAAAACATAGACAGAGGCAGTGTATAGACATTGGGGAGCAATCAAGAAAAATGTAAAACTTCTTTGAACAGTAAAGAAAAAAGTTGTTAAAATGATTAATTTTTATAAATTATATATGGAAAAGCCATTTGCTGGAGTGGAGAGGAGGTTGTGAGTGGTTTTGGTTTTTTTTTTTTTTTCTATTTTCCTTTAAGAAGAAGAAGGAAAAAAAAACCAACAAGTTCTTGGAGCACTAAAATGTTGTAGCAAACAAAGTTCTGCTTCCCTTATGTACTTCCCCAGCAATTATAACCTAGAAAAAAACCATTAAACACTGAGGATTTTTTTATAATGTAGGGATATTTATCTGCCTATTAATCATGACCTTACTCTAAGCTTATACATTTCTCTGTGCATCCTATTTTGAAGAAAGCCTTAAACCATAGCAGAGGGCTAGTGAGTCTGATAGATTACTATTTGTAAGTCTTCAAAATGTTTTCAAACATTCAAGGTTCGTTCAACCTAAACTCTTGAAAAAGCATGTTCAGCCTTTGGTCCTGCTACCTGAGAGGATTGCAGCTAAGCAAATCAGGCATTATAGGGCATTGCTATGGGATTCTGGGTCTTCAGCATTCAATACCTTTGAAGAGATGCAAACCCAAAAGCATTTTGAGGGTTGAGGGATGGAGCTGTGTCCTCCCATTCAGCACAGGCACTCCTGTCAGGAAGTTAGGAACTGTCTCCCAGCCTGGTTCAAAGAAAGGCCCTTTCCAAGCACTCTTCCTAAGGAAATCCCCCCACCTTCAGTGGAGAGTCTTTTTTTAGCTGCTCTCTTTCTTACAGCATTAGTCAAAGGCTATGCTATGAGAAATTGTACACTTTTGTGGCTTTTATTAACTTATTTCCTTTCCAGCAATATGCTGTAAAACCAGTAGTGAGACTTTTTTAAACTCGAATGTTACTGTGGCACTATCAGCAACCTCATGGTCTTTTCTATGCTCAAGAACCACAGCCTTCAAGATCTTAATATCAAACATATTGATACAAAATGCTTTTAAATGGTGCCTTTTGTGGTTTGGGGGGTTGTTTTGCTGTAGTCTGTAGAAGTTCTCAGGTGAACTCTGAAAATAAGGAAGGAAATCCAGAGCTGAAAGAGGATGCAAAGTCAGCATTCAGAGGATAGACCTGGATTGTCTGCATCCCTGACAGGACCAAAGCCTACTTCAAATTACAGTCCCCATCCCCTGCATGCACACACAGGGATTTGGAAATTGGTCAGAACTCCAGCATGACAGAGTACTGCAGCAGTTACTTAAGATGAAAGAAAGTGATAGACAATGGCTTCAGAACACCGCAGCTTAAAGCAGCAGAGCTAACAAACAGTAATACAGATATGAGGATAGTCAGATTTATAATGAAGGAAGAAAATTGAAAGCAATCTTCTGTGTCTAAAAGAACCATTCTTTAAGCAATTCAATTTGGAATCCTTAATGAGCACACACAGACACACAAAAAAGCCCAAACCAAACTATGTTTCTCGCTGAACCCATTTTAATATCCATTGCTAGAAACAGACAAACTATTATGGTTTGGGGGTTGTTTTTTGATTCCTTATGCTCAGCTTCAGAGATACAGAACTGCTTTTCAGCTAGAGATTGGTTTTGACCTACTAGATTTCTACACTGCTTACTTATTACTGGAATTGCCATTAAGCCCCTAGTAAACAAACTAGCAGCAACATTGCTTGCTCACCCTACCACTCCCCCAGACCTTTCTCTGCTTTCAACTGCAACCTACGCAATGGAACAGGATTCTATTTTAGCAATAATACAATTTCATAGTTGGAATCCCCTTCAGTTTGAAGCAAACAGCAGCAGTGACTCATCACAAGGCATTTCAAAAAAAGGGGATTTCCTACTGAAGTAAAGCACCAATGAACATCACAAGAGGCAAAAAATCATCAAAGATCACAGTAAAAAGGGAGACCAAGGATTCCTTAGGGAGGCGATACAACTGCAGAAAAAAAAGGCTTTCATTTCAGCTGGAGGCTCATGATCCGAACAGGACTTGCTGCTCTAAAACTGAAACCAGACACACACCAGAGTGTGAGGCTTCACTCTGAAATCCAGCTGAGCCAACACAGAGCTGCTTTCAGCAGCCAGCACTGGTTTTGGGGCTTTTGATTCCTCCTGGATTCTGGCAGGGACAGAGCCATCATACACATCATCCACAATATGGTACCTGACACAGAACTAGGCTTGGTTTAACTGCTGAAATGGGGAATGAGGGAAATGTTATCATTCTCCAATACCTGGGTCCCTTCTATGAGTCACAGCCAAGCACTCAGCTGCTTTCAGTAAGTATGAAGGTCATCTTTCAAGTTACTGTTTCTAGTAAAGATAAACTCCCCGGCAAAGTGAAGGCAGGAGAGTGGTTGCAAACTATGTGGGTTGTTCCATACGTAGGTTGTTCATAGGAAGGGGCCGCCTCCTGCCTTGAATACAGATGCCAGCAACTAGGATTTTTAGTAACTGGGTGTTTGCCCAGTGGGGGAGGCTCTCAGAGCACTGGCAACACAGGAAGTTCGCAGTGGCATCACGTTTTTGGGGAAAGATCAGCAGGCAGAGCCTGAACCTGGGCTTGTTCTGCCACTGGACCACAGTGCTAACTCACCGAGTCACAACTTCTATCTGCTTCAGTCCAGGAGAGAATGAAAACTGCACAGCTTCATGGCCCTCCTGCACTCAGCTCCCCAACAAGAGCTGCACTACAGAGAGATGGAAACTGGAGGCAACACCACTAGGTCAATCTACCTCTGGCCTCTAATCTGCATGCAAATAAAACACCACAAAACTGAGCAACAGTTAAAATATCTTGCTTTCAAATGCCAGGCATGGAAAGCAAGAAGGCAGTATCAGCATGCAGGCAGTATCAATACTGAATTAAAAAGGAAAGCAATATAAGGGGTATAAAACAGCTTCATTTCTCCACAGGAGCTGCAGAAGAAGACCTGACCAAAACCTCTCCCAACTTGTTTGTGTATTATTAATTACTATATAAATTAGAGATCAAACTTACACCTTTGTAAAGCTGTTATCCTTTCACAGCAGAGTTTTGTGGAAAGTCTTTGAATAGAAGAGGTCCTCTGGACTGATTCGTAGACTCAGGTGTTTGACACACCTTTTTGCTTTTCTCAGGCTCAACTGGCCCAGCGCTTCCACCTAGGGAAAAGACATGGAAACAAAGAACACTCTCAGTGGAATCAAGGGCATCAAAGGACTAATCACACAACTCCACAGAAGCCTGCAGTGGCTAAGGGAGGGGTAGAAAGCCAGAGGCACTAGGCATGCAAGGGAAGAAAAGGCTGAATGTTTAGACAAAAAAAAAAAAACAAAAAACAACAACAACAACAAAAAAAACCCCACAAACAATCAGTACAGCTGGGTTGTGCTGGAAGACAACCCACAGCACTTTCTAGAAGTCTCCAATTTTTCCTTCCCAGTCAGTAAAGGATCAAGCTAAATTTCCATTCATTATACTTAGGCACGGGCAGAAGAAATATTCTTCAGAGCAAGTAAGAAGCAGTCATTTTTTTTCAATTCTCTTTTCAGTTCTCTTTCCCAAATTGTCTTCATGTAGCAACTTATCTTGCTACATCTCCCCCGCTATAATCTCCACATCCATAGGCCCAGCAATAAAAATTCAAATTTTTATTTGGTTCAAATTATTTCAATTTGGTTCAAATATTTCTAAAAAACTGGTCCATCTCAAAAAAAAAAAACCTTCTCTGTTCCCCCAGGGTTAGCTGGGATTCATCTTCTGACCAGCACAAGGCAGCAGGCATTTTGGAACGCCAGATGGGTAAAGCTGCAACAAGCATAGAGTTTTAAGACAAAAGAGATCCATTTTTCTACATTCTCTACAGGAGATTTAGGTTACCCCAGACTTGGCCATTTCCACAAAATGAGAGCAAGCAATAGGAAACAAATCTTTCAACACATCTAGCCAAAACAATTATCCAGTATCATTCAAGAGGAAAAAAAAAAATCTTACAAGTCTGTGAAAATCACCAGAAGGTTCTAAAAATGAATTATTAGATAGTGATATACTGATTAAAGTTCTCTAAATACTCTTTTATGAACTGATTTTTTTTAATTGTTTGGGACATTTTTCTTGGCCAGTTTTTCCTCAGAACATCAAACCTTTACCAGGCAGGACACTGAGCTGTGTACTGATTACATCTAAACCATGCTAGCTGCAACTGATTCATAACATTCCCATTTCTCATTGTTTCACTCTAAAGAGAATCTGAATATGTTGATTTCTAAAAGTTAAATTTTATTTCTATATAATATCATCTGTATATCCACAACAGGTGAAGTGTTTAACATCTCAATGGACTAAGGAAGGACAACTTCAACATAAGAAGGTTTATCTGCATAGTTTATTTTTAATTATAGGTGAGTGAAGAGGTTTAAATGTATCCCAGTATTTGGACAGCTTTTTGCACAACAAACCTTGCAGTTTATTCCTTCCCTCAAATAGCTGCAGACGATTCTGTGGAAACATCCCACAAGGTGTCACTACAGATGCATCATCCAAAATACTCCTCAAACGCCCTTCCCTATCCTTGCTCCCCCTTTCTTGGAAACATGTTGGACAGCTTTAGAACGGGATCAGAAAGAGTTAATGCCTGAGCAGGAGGCATCCTGGTGCAGCGGAGCCTTTCAGCTGTAAGCAGCAAGGCAATGATTTGAACAGCAAATGAACCGAGTACACACAGATCAATAGGAAACGCAAACAACTGCAAACAACTCACCAGAAAAAGACGGCTCCAAGATGCCCCAAGTACACCAGGCGTAAGGATTTACTTTGCCTATTGCCTGGCAGACACACAGCTGCAGCACATCTTCCAGGAACAAAATTCCAGGAGCATTTGGGATCTCCAAAATATACTAAAAAAATCAGGAAAGAATAACATGGCTACTCTGTAAGTTTACTTTGGAGAGGCAAATACCGCATGCTAGGAAAACTACATTAATATGTTCCTTAAAAAAAAAAAAAAAAAAAGAGCCAGTGTTTGCTTTGTTTTTCACGAGATTAGTGAATATTTCCATTCCAAAGACCTGATTACTGTAAATTCAGAAAGTTCCTTTGCCTGTTCAGGTTACTTTGCAAACAAACAAACCACTTTTGTGGCTACATCCTTCTCTGCTCCCCCCAGCCCCCACCAGTAAAGTGAGTTAATTCTGCTTCAGATTTTATGAACACACATCAATACCTCACTGAAAAATATTATCATTCCATGAGCAAATTATGACAGATTTTTCACTTTTTCTCATGGTTTGTGTTACCTTAGAAAGCCAGGAGTCTATCCTTCATTTACATTCTTAACAAGTTCAAATAATAATATCTTCATTTGCCCTAGTATTTGTGAAGCCTTAACTTAAATCACTATGGCAAGACTTGTATTTTACAGCTGAATTTGACAGGCTGCTAAATTTGTTTCCCTGCACAAGAGTATTTTTTGCTTTTTTTAAACTTTAGTAGCAAAGTTCTTCCACTCCCTTTGAGAATTTAGAGGGTTTTTTTTGTGTGCATAAAATGTCTAAACAAGTATCTGTGAAGACTGTAACAAAAACAGATTACTTTTTGAGACTCTTTATATTTTTAAGTTCACCATTTAGGAAGTGAGATTTCTCCTGATTGCTAATAAATAACACTTTATTCTCTCCCCTTTCCATTTCCCCTTTGGCTTCCCTCCACTATACCCCCAGATTTGGGAAGGGCGATGCCTATAGCTACAGGGGTTTTAGTGCACTCAGGGGAATCTGGAAATGATTTGTCTGAAGGATTTCAGAGAGCCTTGATCTCTATTTTTTTTTTTTTTTTTTTTTTTTTTTTTTTTTGTAAATCCATTCACTAATTTGTATTTCAAGTGCTCAGCTTCAAAAACAAGAGACACCCAAGAGTGGTATTTATTTGTTTTGGAAAACAAGTTTGCAAAGAAAAAGGGATGACTTTTGGATGAAAATTTAAACATCTGAGATACAATAAAGCAAATTTTGACTGGGTTATTTATACCACTGGTCCTTACTCATTCACGAGCTCCAACTGCTTTTCAAATCACTATTTCACGAAGGAAAAAAAAAAAATCCAACATCTCTCTTCATATTTCTCTCTAACCCTAGGGAAAGAAGAACTCTATCAAACCCCTACCAAGTCCTACCATGGAATACATGCTTCCAAACGCCTGCAGGGTAACAATTCCCTCGGGAGGGGCTGGAAGAGCTCGGCTTTTCATGTGCAGCAACGGTGCCATCTACAGCCCGAGCGAGGCCACAGCAACTCCATCGGGCTGCTGGAGCCGCACTGGGTCTGCAGATGTGTTTCTGCCACACATCTGCCCTTCCACAATTCAAGTCTGCCCGAGGATGAAACTTTAGCATGATATTTTAACACTGATGTTTAGTCGGATATATTTTATACTTTACCCATGGAGACACTAAATATTTTCTAGCTGTTTATTCTCAGGTTGCATGGTCTTTAAGATTCTTCACTTATGGACTGACTCACTAATAGCTAAATTGGGTGTTTAGCAGATGTATCTATGGAACCCATGTGTTAAAGGCAAGAAGCAGAAGAACACTACATTTCTGTTGTCCCACACACACAAAAGACACTGCACAGAGTGTATTTTACAAACTGCCAGAAGAAAGTTACTGGACCTGTTTATAAGCCATAGTTTAGCTGTCATCTGTACAATAAAGACTACCTCTGTACTTATTATTTAAAGAAAAAAAAAACCCTGACTCTCCCAGTGCAGCTGGCATGTTACTGAGAAGCCTCACTTCCTAGGAATTAGAAAATTGTAGAGTCAAAGATAAAAATATTAAAATGGAAATATGTCAATAAGCAGCCTGAGAAATAAAATGTCAATATATAAAGTCAATTCAGAAGCAAAATATACACGTGCAAGCCTAATGAACCAGCAGAGTGGGCATGGTCTTTCCAAAGGTGCCTGAAATAAGGCCTGGAAATGCAGTTTGTAATGTGATAATCAGACTTGAAGGAATAAAAATTCTAAACCACAGGGCTGCTTCACTTTGTTCTCAAAATTCATTGCCTGGTTATTTCAATCTGTATAAAAGTGATAAGGTCACAAGGAACTCAAGGAGTTGCTTCAAGGGAAAGCAATAGGGAAAGGAAAAAAGGACAGACACTAAGTGAAAAAGTAAAACAAACCAATGAGAAAAAAAAAAAGGAGCAAGGCAAAAGGCAGAAGACAAAGCTCAACTTCCTACTAAACAAAGTCTAATTGTTAGGAAAAGAGGGATCTTAAGCAAAGACAGCTGCAGAGTTCAGTGACACCATGAAAGCAGAAGGTTCCCAGGGATACCAACATGCAGAGCACAGAGTAGCTCTGACACAAATTGAGAACTATAATTCAGCCTCTTCTCACACCCTCTGGTCAGCAGCTTTCTCACTCAGCACAGCAGAATCTGGGCACTAAGGAAAGACACCTTAAAAACTAATTAAGGAGAAAATTTTTTTAAAACCCCAAACATGCTGACCTCTTTCTTTTTTAAGTAGAAGGATTATTTAGGAAAAAATATTTTCCCTAAAATATTTGAAATCTTTTTCCCCTTTAGTGTGATGGATCTGTAAGTCAGTGCACTTCTACTTTATTAAGTCAGTTAAGAATTTGTCAACACTGGAAAATACAGTTCAACCCTGACTAATTTTTGCTTGAGCAAACTGTTGAAGCAGAAAATGAAATGAAAAGATAGCACCTGTGATACCACAGGAGAACTATCCCCAATCCTGCAACAGTTCTACATCCATACATTAGAATATTTATCAAGGTGGCATAAATGCAAATAGCAAGGATGCCTATTTCAGATGGGAAAATGAAATGGATTTACAAATCAGATCTGAGAGCACTGAAAAAGCCTGAAAGCTTTCTCATGAATTTCCAAGATGTAACAAGAGATTTATGGAGACTGTGCCATAATTCTAAAATCTATTAATTAAGGCTTTGCTCAGGAGCATGGGGGGAAATGGTGTAAGACCATACAATTTAATAAAGCATGGAAAAGATTAGACACAGAGAAAAAAAGGACCATGTCCAAGGGAACAGTAAATTCACCTGATGAGAGTGAGTCCTGAGAAACACTGGTGAAATTAATTTAGAAAAAATTAATGATGGTATTAAAAAGAGCAAATAAAAACTAGAAGGCTGTAAAGCGATTTCAACAGAAACTTTAAAAAAAAGACATTTTCCTCTAAGAAGTGTGAATATAAAAAAGCTTTTCCATGCAAGCACATTATGCCATTTTAGGACAGAGTCCCTTTCATGAACTGAACATATTCCACAATATGTTTGGAGAAAAGGTTTTATGATTATTTTTCCAAAGAATAAGAAATAAGCAGAATTTTCTGCTTTGTGAAAAAAAAAAAAGGAAAACTGCAAGGAAATAAGAGCTTTTCATAGAAAGCTTTGTAGTACTCCATGGGAAGCTGAGAAACAAAATTCAATCTTTTTCAGGCAGCAAGACATCTTTTCAAGACTTGGTTGGCATTTTAAGCACCCTACAGGGCACAGATGCAATTTTTAGAAGTTTGTTTGTATCTCTACTGGATTTCTTCTTGCATGAATGCATAAGGTACATATAAATACCCTTAAACCTTCTCAAAAACAACCCTGCTTGTAGGACAGCACTTTTGTAGCAAAACAAACACTGTATGAGCCTAACTTGTAGGACTGTGAGTCTGTATTTTTTGGAATGAAAGGAACCAGGTTTTACTGCTTTTGACTGAACAAGTTTTGTTGTAGTGATTTGGATGAGAAGCTGGGAAGAGATTAAACTCTCATAATAAACCAGCATATGACCCTTCATCTCAAACCACACCAAAGCTTTTAAAATAACTTCATAATCCATCAGCTTCACTGGAGCTTCAACGGAGGAAGCTAATGGTGGCTTGAATGGCCAGCAGTACTCCTAGAAGCTAGTTTTAGGGGTCAAAGCAGGACTTTGAGTACAGATAGAAAAAGAGAGATTGTTATGTCAATGTTTCTGAAGGGATATACATAATGTAACCTCTTTAATGTGCATTAAATCAACATTTACCTGTCTCCTCTTTGGGCTGGCGAAGCTCCTGCTCCATTCCACTGCTCCCACCTGGAGAGGCACCAAAAGGGCAGTTTCTACTCTTCCCAGCCTTTTGCCCTGCGCACTGAGACGCTCTTCTGTTCACAAAACTGCTCTCTGAATACAATTCCTAAACTTTCCCTACTTTTTTAACACTCAGATCAACTCTAACCTATATAAAAATGTAGCTTGCCATGATTATCTTCCTCTCCCTTCTCTCCAAGTCAACAGCTCTACTAAATCCTTCTATCTACTTATTCCTTTTTTTTTCTTTTTTTTTTTTTCCCGGGCAATAAAAATCTAGGTCTCCTCTTGAATGTATTTCTTTGATCTCTCAGGTGTCCCTTTCACTCTGCTGGATCACTTGTTTCAACAGCTTCTGCCATGCTCAAAGACACTGTCAGCAGCACATCCAACCACTGCACATGAGCTAATCCTGTAATTCAGCACACAGACAGGGCTAACACATCTCCAGGCTGAAAATTTATGTACTTACTCCCTGGATGCAGGCACTTCACAAACCTCTGCTGCTTTGGCAATCATTGGCAACCGGTTATTCCTTGGAACAGGCAGATACTGGATATTTTTAAATTGCTACTGTCACAGTTACTGAGAGGGTTCACTCCCTTCTACTCACTGTTTTTCTTGTTAATACTCTAGTATCAGTTGAACAAGCTGACAAATCTGAGTTTTTCCTCATCCATTCAATTTCCAGAGTCTCTGCTCAGCTGAATGTGTCCTTTCAGGCTCCTTCCTGTCTTCATCAGCCTGTCAGTTCCTTGCATCATCTCACTGCAACTTTAAGGCTTAGCCCCTTGCAGCTGAGAATAAAAGAACTTCCTGTTTATCAAAGAAATTATATGTAATTCATAACTAAGATAATAAAAAACTTGAAGAAATATTTTTCCTTAAAGAACACAACAGCTTTGATAAATATTCTCAGTTTAGGGAAATGAGTATAATTATTTTTTCCATTCTCTGATAAATTCATTAGCCAGGAATATTTTTTTGATCAGATGAACCATGCAATTCTGTTACTGGAAGATGGAAACAAGCACAGGCAGGCTGAGGGACAGCAGGGCTTTTCCTGGTTTGAAGCACTCAGTTACAGCCACACACAGATTACAAGCCACTGCAACAGACAGGCTACAGCCTGGACACGAAACTGACACACTTCCACAGAACAGCTGCTTTTGTTGGCTAAATCAAAGCCGAAGCTATGACAGATTCAAAATCATGGGCAAAATTCTGGTGGCGCTTACATCAGTAGTGGATCTTTTATTCCCTGAAGCCAGGACAAGATTACCCGGCTTCAAGACAACTACTCTGTCAAGAATGCACAATTAATACAATTACCATTAAGAACAGTATGAGAACTGTCTTTCGTATTTTGGTTTATACTTAATCTAACCATAGCCCCATATATCTGTGCTGAAACATTTATAACTTCTCTTCTACCAAGAGATTGGACTTTTCTTCCCCTTTCTCACCTTATTCTGTAAAGTCCTTTATATCACAGCTCTCAGGATTACAGGAGCAGCTGGCACAGGACTGGAATTTAATCACTAAGGAGGCACAGATAAGCTCACATGAATCTTTAAATAAAGAGAGACTCAAAGTTAAGTTTACAGCAGATATCCCCTAGTGCAAAACAGCACCAACAAAGCCATAAAGGAACTTTAATGAAAATAAAATTAATACTACAACAGATATTCATTGACACAACATTTTATGAGACAACAGAAGAAACAGTAAGACAAAACAAAAACATAAGATACTTGGAAGTTTTGGTTAAATGCTTGTTAAAATCTGTCACCGAAATTAGCAGTGCAAATGAACAAATAGCTTAAAATAAATAAGTTTTCAGTCACATAAATTTTCTGTCCAAACCCATAGTTCTCACCATCAGGCAGTTAAACTTTACGTCTGCTGAGGAAAACTATGATAATAACCCATTAAGCTCTTAATTCCTGGCCCTCAGGACAAGTCAGGAACTTTCTATCATTGCACAGGAGTGTATCACATAGAATATAAAATATATATATAAAAAAAAATAAAGTGTGTCACAAACCCATTGCAATCTGTAGACATTAGAGAAGGATCAGATTACTTCCAAATTATACAAGGATATTTTATCCTAAGTTTTCATTTACAATGAAGTGCAAAGTAGCAATGTAAAAGAATCTTAAATTGATTGACTGCCAAGGCAGCACCAAGGTTCCTTAGGTGAGGCAAGGGCTGACAGAAGAGAGCACTGACATTTTATATGTTGTTAAAGGATCCAACCTAACCTCAGCTGGAGTGGCAAATTCTGTATTTCAAGGCCTCATTCATGGGATCAGATCCCAGTGTACCAGCCTAGATCACACTTCTCCCCTAGTCCCACACTTGCAAACACACCTCTGTGTATTTTTGCAGTTTGGCTTGCTGAGAGCAAAAACATTTAGAATTTATATGGATATCAAGCCCACAGTTTACTGTGAAGTCTAAAATAAAGCACTGGCCCAGTTCTCAGACAGCAATCAATCCCCTTTGAAGGTGATGGACAGATAGAAAAATACAAGCATGTCTTCAGAGAAGTGTCTGGTCAAAAGACCATGATACTCCACTGAAAGTCTTTTGTGAAATCCCAACAGGCTCTGGATCAGGCCCTTTTAACCCTCCAGAAAATGGCAACACCACCCTTTCAACCTGAGAGTCAGACATCCAAGCATGACTGAAGTTCAATTCAGTGTTTACTCTACAGACTACACCTGCATCTGCACTCCCTTTTACAGCACTTTTTCAGCTTCTCCATTTTTCAGCAGAACAATGCAGTTTGCAGGGCAGTACAATGACATTTAAATTTGTAATTAACCAATAATTAACCTGTAAAAACAGCACAGTAATTATGCATGCTCTGTTAATTACTAATATGCTTCCTGTTAACAAAATCTGAACATGCACACGGTGCTTACATCTTAAATCTCTTCAGAGTCATGTTCTGAATAAATCTTTCATATTCCCTTTCTTTTTTTCTAAAACAGAAATGCATCTCAGTCCCCATCTTTCCTGAACTCGGATCTGAAGCTGCTCTGTCCTCAAAGCTGCAGAGAGCAGATCTTAAAATGTCAGCCCCATGTCAGACTTGCAAGTTGTCCCAAAAGGGTGCACATTCTCTCCATAGTTCCTGTCTTCTGGCATTCAGCTGCTTACAGTCCAGACACAGAATAAACAGAGCAAGCAGCAGTTGTTTTGTTTACCTAAAGCAGAGGGCAAGCAAGCCCTAAATTAGCTCAGGAAGAAATTATTTTTTCTCCTGGAAATCATACAGTAATGTTGTTTTCGGAAGTTTTACTCCTCATCATTATAAAATATATATTACATTTTCTCAGCCACTATCCCAACGTTATTAGAGTCCACATATCATTTTCCCCCCTCATTTCAGCATGCAAAGTAGCAAACTTTTTTAAATGGCTTATTGAAATGATTATAGAGAGAATGATTTCTCCATTCCCAAACCCCTCGTGATGCTACTGTCCATTTCCTACAGCAGAGTGCACAGTAAGCTCAGAGCTGAACAGGACCAGGTGCCTTTTCAAATTCCTTTTGGAAGCTGGCTGATCACAGAACTTGACCTCGATGTTGCCATCACTGAACGCCTCCCTCCTGCCTTCATCCGAATCCATGGGATCTCTCTGAGGTGCACTTGGCTTCTGCCTCCTCATGGTAATTCCCGAGTTCCCAAGCTGCCTGCTTGGGGATGTGCTGTCTTTCACAATGCAGAAGCAAAGGGCAGACAGAAAATTTTTCTTGAAATTCTCATTCATGAAAGCATACACAATAGGGTTGCAAATAGAATTGAAGAATCCTATGATCTGGACAATTGCAAAGATCATTTTGATTGTCACATCATCATACTCCTTCTCAAAATTACCTGGAGAGGAGAAGAGAAATACGCTGTAAGCACAGAATGTCATAAATGCTTACTACTTAGCCTATTTATATCCACTTTGGCATTAGAAGCTTTTGTTTAAAATCAACAAAAACCCATGGTGGAAGCTCTTAACATTAGCAATTGAGTTTCTTCAACAAGATAAAATCCAGCTCAATCACATAGTCCTGCTCTGTATGTAGGTAGTAACAGAATGATATGAAAGAGAAAATTTATGAGCCAAAAAACTTGACTGGCTGAACTACTGATTTATCCACTACAATCTTATTTGTCATAGGAGACAAAGAAACAGCTCCTGCCTTTAGCAAACAGACTACAACTACAAAAAATTTCCTCTTGTTCCTGCACATCGGCTGCTCCAGTATCCATGGAGGAGGTAGGAGATGAACAGTGGAAGACCCCAGAGAACAAGGCAAATAGCAAAAAAAAGCCAACACAACAAGCATTGAGGGCATTTCCAAGCCAGTTTTCAGTCAAGAGCACTGGAAAACCCCAGATGCATTCATAAGGTATCATCACTGTGATGTCCAGTATTTATATTTCCAATATGCCTACTTCAATAAAAGGGATAAGTGTTTCATTTTAAGTTTAACTCAAAACAGTTAAGTTAAATTAAATTGAATAAAAAACTTAAAGAGGTTTTATGCTCGGAAATAACTTTTACCTTCCAGCGAATGAGGGCAGCATAACAGACATGGTAAGAAAAAGAATCTACACAGAGATGCTCACCCCTCTAATAATCCTGTTTTTCCTTAAGTCTTTCTTATAAACAGAACATCAACCTTTCTAGCAGAAGGCATTCTAGAGCTAAATGTTGTAGCATCATTAACTTTTCACAACCTGAAGTTCCATTACTAAAAAACCAAAAAAACCAGACTTTATTCTATGAGATATGGCAGGTACTCACTGTATTCCATCATCATATGAATCACATGGAAAGGGGCCCAACAGACTGCAAAGAGAAACACCACTGTCACCATCATAACAATTGCTCGCTTCTTCTTCCTGAAATTGCACCAAGAATTCCACACTGAATCACTGGGAACTGGCTGGCAGTTACATCTCTCTCCTCAAGTTAGATCTGTGACTGTGCTCTGATGGAAGCAGATGCAAATAAAACCCTCAAGGAATGCTCAGTAGTACACAATTCCCTTGGGAACAAAAAAATCCCTCATCATATAAATCTAGCATTTTATTCCTCTTTTTTTTGGGGGGGACAGCAGAGCACTTTGCAGCACGACATTACCAGGTCTTGCAAGGCATTTTCAACTCTACTCAAGAGGAATAAAAAAGTCAGGAAAAAAGCTTTCTAGAAGTCAAAGTTTCAAGTGTCGTTTGCTTACAAACCTTGCTATTTTAGACATTTCACTCCCATGAATGGTTTGAAGAACTGAAGCATCTCCTACTCGTTTCTTAATCCAGAGTTCATAGCCAATTTTAGTGTACAAAAAAAGCATCAGCATCAGTGGAAGAAGGAAGAGTATAACCAGAATAAAGGTCGTATAGATCTTCTGATAAATGGGACTCGCCCATTCTTCCAAGCAACAAACATGCACTTTTTCATATAGGAAGTCATATTTAACCTGTAACAAATGCAAAGATGAGTCACTAAGGTGTTTATCCCAAGTGTAAAATCCAAGCACATTCAGATACTCCTTGCTCTTGCTCTTAACCAAAATTCAACAGAATTTTCCCAAGTGACAAAATTCTTTCACGCACTTTTCCACATCAAGTGTTGGGCTCAACCCAAATTGACAGAGAGAGGCCGGGAGATGTTCTGATTTGCACTTCAAAGGAGACCTTGGCTACACACTTTGTAAGTAAAGATGGATATATAGAAACCTCATGTTAGTCACTTTTAAAAAAAGAAAATTATTAACATTCAGATTCACAAGCAGCAGATTCTGCCAAGCCTTCTACTTAACCTCCAAACGTGTGTGGTAACTCATCAACTATAATAAGCAGCTAATTAATTTTAAACTAAGCACAGTTCTTCCAGATCTTGGGGAGCACTATGTCATCCTGAAACAGCAATCTAAGCCCTCCATCGCTGTGTCCCAGTGCACCTATAAGCCAAAAAAAAGCCACGGTGGAAGTCACAGATGTAATTACTGTTTTCTGACATACTTAGGGAGAGAAGGCATGACTAGTCTCTGTTGGTATTCCTTCTTCCACTGCATGCAAGTTCTAATCCATAGCCTTTCCCGGGCTGGCACACAGAACCAAAGCTCTATCTCCCTTATCTTCCCTCTCTAATTTCACAGGAGTTGATTCAATTTCATCTAAAGGTACAGGACCAGCAAGGACTGAGTTAAATAACACAAATCCTCATTAGACCTAACCTACCTCAAGCCGTTGCACATACCACATGGGCGACCCGACAATAAGAGCCAGCAACCAGACTATGCCTGTGAACAAACACAATTTTTAATGCTTTGTCCAACAAGCAGGATTTGGTTTGAACAGTTTGACAGCTTTGAAAAGTCAGGCAAGGCAGCAAATTGTACCAAAGAACATAGTTTTCTATGAGGCATACATCAGTCAACACTCACATCAATAACAGCATGCTCTTTTGACATCAGCTTTCTGTCTCTCAAGCTACCTCCATTTATTGATATTCCACCTGAAAAGCCACTTAATATGCATAAGGAGCATTAAGTAAATATCTTTCTGTAACAATGGAAGGACCATTTCCCTGTGACATTCCTTAAGCAGCACCTGTATAGTTTGAACCATTCTCAAAGAAAAAAATAAAAGAAGAAGAAATGGCTGCCACAGGTTTATCTTTGTTAAGTACATTTTTGATCTCAGATAGTAAGTCCCTTGTGAGAGTTTTGGCAAGTTAATACTGCACTTGTAGGCACTATCCTTGAGCTATTTCATAAAGGTCAATTAACTCTGCCTCTGAATCACTGGTCATATCAGCGCCTTCTGTTCTGCCATGTCATCCACACTGAAGATTGTTTCTCACACACAACTACTGGAGATGCTTAAAATCTTACCAAGCATTGTGAAAGCTCTCTTATTGGTGTACTGCCACTTCATTTTTAGTGGATGCACAATTCCCTGGTGTCTTTCCACAGCAATGCATGTCATTGTAAGAATCTCAGTTACAATAGCAGTGGACTGAACAAATGGCACCATCTTGCAAGCAAAGGTACCTGCAATAATCAGAAAATAATGCATGCAACAGCTATTAACACTAGATTCCATTACTAAAAATAACAGACCAAGAGATTCTTAAACTTAAGTATAAATAAATCTAAACTGCTAAGTCACCTATTTAAGCCATTTGTCAAATGCAGCTCTCCATAGCCATTCTTTATTGTACATCTGCAAAGCCAAGATTTCTAAGGACATATTCACTCGCTCTGTTACCAGTCTGACACTTACTCCTATTTCACTTTGGAACAAGTTTTCCATCATCTGTTTTCAAACATGTTAAGTTACAGAGACATTTATTATTTTTTCATTTTGGCAAGTTACTCTCCAGTTTCTGAAGGTCTGAGTGTTACCTGTTTAAAAAATTTACCTTTTCTGCTGTTGCAAACACATTCCTTAAGCTCATTTAGATACCACTTGATCTGTACACTTCAGCATTTAATGCATCATCCTGTCAAGTGAGATATATAGAGGAAGAGGCACAACAAGAAAAATTCAACCTCTTCATCATCCTTCTGTTCTCCAAGTCTCCCTCTCTGCTGATTACCAAATTATGTTAGTGCCACTGTCCAAATCAAATGCAATTTCCTGCCTGCATTTTCTAAGTTGTACAGATTCCTATTGTGTTTGTGCAACTTCAAGTTTTATTGCTGCCACAACTTTCCAAAGTCCACATTCAATTCTTAACACATTAGTCATTCTCCATTACTTGCTCTCAAGTCCTAGCCATCTTCAAAAGGGACATAAACTAAGCTATAAAAAAATCTTACCTTAATGCCCTTCCCAACCTACTTTTCATTTACCAGTTTTCTGACTCTGAGATAATTTTCTCTGTCCATATTCCCACAGTTCCCTCACACTCTTACAGTTCAGTATCAGCTATCCATTTCAGCAACAGTCAGGGTTATTTTCCATACCAGACCATTAGTAATACCTTCCTCAGATATAACCCATAAACTCAAAACAGCCTAAGAAGCATCTGATCCAATTTTCAGTCAAGCTTTAAGATGCTATTTTAAGCAATAACAGCATAGAAAACAGACAGAAAACAAACAGAAAACTCTGAAAACTTAATCTGACCTTCCATGAAGGGAATAAGGAACAGGGAAACTTCTGCTTGCTAGGCCAGGCTACAAGCCACTCCAGCTTACAAGAAGGAACTGGTTTGCTACTTGTCTTGCCAATTCTAGTTGCCCAAAAATCCCTTTTACTGTGGCTCCACAAAGGGAAGGAGAGGACAAGCAGCAATGGGTGGAAATCAAGCACCTTCCAAGCACACATTCACACCAGCAACACGATGGATGTACACACAGATCTGGCTTAAACCAGAATAAAAACACACCATGCAGCCCAGTTTCAAGTTCTTTGAATGAAATCTTAGCATGGCCAGTAGGTACTACATGGCTGAGGATGCACTGGGCTGCATGTCTGCTTTTCTCCTGGCATGTATTTTTCCAGGGCATCAGGAAGAGCAAGACAAGGTCACACCTTGTATCAACTGCAATTTATAAAATAAAATACCCCCTGCTTCTTCCTTGCCTTCAGTAATGCCTAAGGAAATGTCTCATGAACACAGCCAATATTTTACTAATTCAGCATCTCATCAGTTTCTCACTACACCCAATACAGAAAGTGCTGCACACAGGGCACCAGACCCATCCTGTCAAACTCACATCCTTCACCCCATGGCTCAAACTTCTGTTGTGAGATAAAACCAAAAGCAAGCTCAAATCCTACCTACTCTGCACATGGCAAATGGTGAATGAGACTAAAGAGTCAGTTTTAAATTTTTGCTTCACTAACTTAGAAGGAACTCTTGCTACAAATAACAAACACAAAAGCAAATCTTGTTAATGAAATGTTTAAGTTCCTGTTTCACTAAGGAAATGAGTTCAAGTCTGAGTGCTGAAGCTGGGGGAAAACCGAAAACAAGCAAACAAACACAAAACAAAACTGAAAAAACAACCCAAACTTTCACCACAGGCTATTTCTTACAGTTTGAAAAAGGCCAGACTCAAATTAAGTCCACTTAAACTATACTTGCCTTACAGAGATTTCCCTGTAATGCACCACTCCTCCACTGAAGTCCCAGCATCTCAGGGTATTCTTAGGAAGCAAGGAAATATCACTATTACACAAGTAACAAAATGAGACAGAGACTTTCACCATCAGTCTGGTGAAATTTCCAGCTGGCGCCCAACTATTCAAAGAACAAAAAGAATACCTCAAATTGTATAACCCAAATTTGGGAGAGAACTCCCAAATTCCCAGATGCCCATTGTTTTTTTTACAGATGCCTTCTCATTTTCTTCCCAGTAACCACACAGTCAAAGAGCATAGACTACCACTCACTATGCCTTTAGCTGAACTCCCAAGAGAACAGTCTGCAAAAAAAACCCTATTTCATCTTTTTGAAGAGAAACACACAAAAATTAAGCACTTAAGCTACACATAAAAGTAGCTAAAAGCAAAAGTCTACATAATGCCTGCAGGTTGAGCCTACTGAGCAGGACAAGGAGTGACATCAGCACTTCCAGAAATGGGAAACAAAAGGATATTTTCCATCACACACAGCTGGCTGAAAGAGCAACACCTGCTCTGGGGCACACAGCACACACTTTGGGGACTTGGAGGCCACAGCAAAAAAGCCACAAGGCTTTTTTATAAGCAGAAAACACTGTTTCATATTTTCAAATGAATAGAAGGTAAAAGCAACTCAAACCCTATGTACCAAGAGTAAAAATAGAACAGAACTTCAGCTTCCTTGAAGGTTCTGATGCCACCAATGCACAGGGTCTCTGGGTATAACTGTTATTTACACTATAACATCCCTTCAGGGCTCTTGTGCTTGCCCTGAATTGTCACTCACAACACAAATGCTTCCCACTTTCTGAAATCATAAGACCCTCAAGTGCCTTGAAATTCAAACCTCCATCAAGGTTAAGAGACTGCTGAACAAGGAAGTCGATTCTGCTTCACAGAAGTATTTAAAACAGATTTGTCTAGGGGAAAAATGAAAAAAAAAAAAAAACTGTTTAGAATGTCAGGGCCAATTGAAGAACCATCATCTTCAATGGAATTCTGACATCAACATCTGAGATCCAGCTCGCCATCCTTACTGTGTTTGAAAGGGATTTAATCCAAAGATACTTGGCATAATAGTGAAAGTTTTTCACATCAAGCCTCTTCTTAGTTTTCAAACCCATTATTCTATTTATAAATATATAGCAGCCATTCCCAACTGCTTATATAATTACCAGAGACTTTCTCCAGATTTTTCAATACTTTAAATGATATTGTTTATGTTTTTGAAGTACAAACATTAAAAGGCCTTTACGCATGGAAAATGAAATTTACTGTTAAATAAGGTAATTATTTCAAAATAATGCATGCACAGTTCACTAAATATTTAATCCATTTGTGTAGAGAAAGCTTCACCTGCAGCAAGAAGAAATTGGTACAATCCCATTGTCAAGTGTCTGTTAGTTGAATGTCCCTAAAGGAAAAACTGAGAAGTGCCAGATTTTACTATATGGAAGACATGGTAGGTTTTGAGGAAAAAAAATTAATTATGCTACTATATCATAGGAAATACAGCAAAATTAAAATAAGACCGAGACAGGCAAAAAAAAACAGCTGTGTCAAACACATGCATTAAAACCATTTCAAGTGAATTTTCACATTTGTGTTCAGACTTGAAGGAGAGTAATAGAACATTTTAAGTGAATATACTAGCTTAAATTTTTGGTATAATCCAGCTGGTAAAAATGTGGCTGTTTGGAACACAGTTTGGAGATTATAAGATAACAAATAAACACAAAGAACAGAAGTCCACTTCAGTGAGGTTCAGTTAAGGTTATTGAAATCTCACTCCGTAAGTTTACCCAGAGCTGGGTTAAAGTCTGAAGTACTGGGATCACCTCAAAATCACTGGAGCTGTGTCAATTTCTGCACTAGGGGCAGTACATAAAAGTGTTGATTCCACTGAGTAATTTAAATAATAACACTTTAATTAATACCTTAAGTATGTATCAAAATGTTTAAATTTCCAGTGTTAGGCTTTCAGAGAAAACTTCCAACAGATTGTCAGTCACGATAGCACTGCAGCACCTAACACTGAACACCTTCAACTGGGAAAGAAAATCATTTGCAGCAAAACACTGGGAATGAAAATAACTAATTGCTTCTCTTTTTCAAGAGGCTAACAGTATTCCTTATCCACTGCTTGCTAAAAACTGCATCGATTATTCAAGCAGTGAATAGTTTTCCCAATAATAACACATTCAGAGACTGCAAATATAAATGGCATTCTCTTAAACAATGTTTTATGCCTTCATTATCAGACATTGTGCCTGGAACTGTGATTTAGTAATTTCGAATATCACTTTTTCTTTTCTCAGGGTAACAAAAGTAAAAGCCTGAAACCATTCTCTGATAAAAGTTAAATTGCTCCTTCCTCTGGTAAAATGCTGCTGATCCAGTCCTTGCACTAAAATTTCTATCACAGCTTGTAATGAGCCCTCTCCACCTCACTTGAAGCAAGCAAGTTGATTCTTCTCACATTTTTAACTTGAGGCAGCACACATCAGTCATCATCACACAGAATACCATCTCCCTAAGGGTGTTGCATACCTGGGCAATGCATTGTTTTACATCGGTGCTTGGTATAGATGCAAGATTTAGTTCTCATCCCTCAGTAAGGAACGTTTATGTGTTCTCACACAGGGAAGTTCCAAGGTCACACACTGCTTGACACATTTGGTAAGAAACAGAGAGCACCTTAAAGACTCAGCTGGGTAGGTGTCAGTTTCTCACCAAGCCTTTAGGGAAGAGGAAGCTGTCACATCAAGAGGCACCAGACCTGACAGCGACACACAGAAGACCCACCCCTCTCCCGAGTGGCAGCCGGAGGACAGACAAGACACACAAGGGCACCTCAGTATTCAGGGAGTGCCTCAGATGACTCGCTTCTCTCAAAGTGACAGGCAAAGTCACCCTCTGACACCTGTCTTGAGAATACACATTCCAGCTGATAAGATGCAGAATTCACAAGAACGTAGCACGGTGCTGGGATGTATTGTAAGCTCAAGTTGTGCCCTTATCTTTCGCCAGGACTTTTATATTACACAACATTAAATTAATTCTCCTGTCTGAAAAGACAACACTCAGCTAACTAAGCAGTGTCAGGAAACAAAGCAACTGTTGTAATATTTGACCCAGAGACAAAAGCCCAAATTTATCTTTAATAGTGCTGTCATCAGTATGCCAGGACCACTACTGCTGCCTCCCACCTATGACTATATGAGAGCAAGTCCTCAAGTGCTTCAGCTTGCACCAGGACACACTATTGCTGTATGCATCCATTTACTCCCACTTGAGCTCCCATTTCATCCTTCTTATCAATAAATACAATCCCAGAGATCATTATGACAAAGCCACAATCTTCATTTTCATCTGCATTACAGAGAGATGAGAATGCTGGGTTTTCATTCAAAGCTCCCCTAGAATTACAGTCATTTCAGCTGCAAAGTTTAAATTTGGAAATTAAATCATATACTGTCACTATTACACTCACACAGCCACACAGATTCTTAAAGAGATCAGAGAATCAAAAGCAGGACCAATTCAAATCTATTTTTGGTCAATATGGTGCTGCTTCCAGTTGCTATCCATATAAAGAGTCTGTGTTAATGCTGCTTGATCATCAGGCAAAGTGAGGCACACTGAGATTTTTAACTGCACGTGAAGTTAAGAGTGTATTAGTGAAAATACTACGGGAAAAGCCACAGCTTCAGCTACTCTGAAACCGTGGCCGTTCTTTTGTTTGCATTGCATCGGTGTTTACAGTTCTCTCCCCCGCCTCCCATTCTTTTGTGGGCTTCTGAAGGGGAAGAAACACACACATATACAAGCATGGAAATAAAGAACCAATTCTAAATTAAAGACAAGTACTAAACACACACATCTCAGTTCACACCACCTAGTACAGATGCTTGTTTTAGTGATGCAAGTAAACCAAGATATAAAGTGACTAAAGGCTCAGAATCCCCAATAAATTTCTAGATCAAGTGTCTCAGCATGCTGTACTTTGTCCACCAAGGATATGTCACAACTCAAATCATCTCTTTTATAACAGAGTTGGATCTTGCACTACTCAGTGGTGTTGCATTACAGTGGATGGGAATAAGATTTTTTCAGACTCCAAAATGAAAGGCAAAAGGCAAATTGAACCAGTTCAGCTAGCAAGGAAAATACTCCTCCAGGACTAGCAGGCTCTGATTTGCCATACAACTGTAATCGCCACTCACGCTTCACCCTGTGAGCATCAGGAACCAGATACCCTTGGGATACCATCAGTTCACACATTTGTTGTCCTCAATTTTACTTCACACCCGCCATCCACCAGAGTAAAGGGTTAACACCCATCAATGATACTTATTATGTCCTCTCAACACTGTGTCAGTTCAAGGTAATGATCTCACCAGATCAAAAGACCTATGGATTCCCTTGTACTGAAAATGCTCTAGCACAACAAAGAGGGCAGGCAAAAAAATACAGTAATCCCCAGAGAACAGTGCACTTTAGCTACTCAAATACTGAATATCTGAAGAGATTTGTGGTAACCATACTAGACCTTTTACATAACACTACTTCTACATTTTTGTCAGGCACCCTCAGTAACAGAGTGTAAATAAAGACATACATATTTTCCCCATAGTATTCCACATGCCCATGCCCTATATCCTGCAATTCACCCTACATGGAGGCTTCAATTGATTCTGATCAGATGTTTGGTCAAGCTGACAGATCAGAGCCTTCCTTAGGAGAGAGAAGAATAACAATGGTTATCTTCCCCAAAACAGCTCATAAGAAAATAGCACAGTTGTTCTTATTATCAGTAGTCCCAGGAGCTTCGGATTCATCCCTTCTCACTGAAGTTTCTGTAATAATGCCCATTTCTCACACGTGCTCCAAGTCTCCTCTGACCTGTCAATTCCCACCCAGCATTCTAGTCTGTGGGAAGTTCTGGAATTAAATCTCCATGTTCTGACAATAGCCTTCACTGTCTCCAAACAACAGAAACACAGTAAGCCTTGGAAATTGAAACATAAATGTGTCACTTGAAAAACATCTTTCCTGATCATTCTGAAATACTCTGAAAAATATTTCAATTTGTGGTTGTACAAGATGTTGCCTGATACTTGCTGCAAAATAATCCCTTTTATTTTTCCACTTACAATTGTCAAACACTGTTTTAAAAACAAACAAACAAAAAAGATAAACACCATATACAGTTCTACTGCATCTTTCCCTGCTTGCTCTTTACTACTTTGGAACTGGGATGCATAGAAAAGGAAAAAAAATTCCTTCTTTCTAAGCATCAGGGAAGCTTTGCCAAAAGGTTCTTCACATCAACAGGAATACAACACAGCTCCCAAGAAAAAAAAATTTAAAAAATTAAAAAGATGTATTATTTCAGCATAAATTCTACATGTTCTCTCAGTCACCTGTTCCTCCAAGGACATTCTTTTTCCTCACAAAAGGTTAAGGACGTCCGTCTCCACGCTGACAGCTGTCGGAGGAACTTAAGCTGTAAAAAGACTTATATCTCACTTGCCAGACAGATTTCATTACTTAGCGAGAAAAGGGAAAAGAAAAAAAAAAAACCACCAGAAAAAGTAGTACGGCAAGGCTTCCTGGCCAGCTCCACACAACGAACCGCTTCCCACACGCACACCGCAACTTTTAAGGAATACAAGCAGGAAAGCACGCTGCGTTATTTTAACGCAACCCGAGGGAGGGACGAGAGGTCATCCCTGGCAGGGGGTGGGAAGGGGAAGGGTCCCTCACTGAGGGCAGGAGGGTCTCGGACACGGGGGAACGGAGGTTGCGGCGGCGGCGCTGCCCCTCACCGTCCTGCCCGCCGCCCCTTCCCCGCAGCCCGGCCCGGGACCGCCCGGCCCCGGCACCCACCGCCGAGCCAGTTGGAGGAGATGTTCTGCAGCATGGTGAAGGGCACGCAGAAGAAGGCGATGAAGAGGTCGCTGAGCGCCAGGGAGCAGATGAAGATGTTCGTGACGGTCCTCATGGCTTTGCTGCGGGTCACGACGTAGAGCACCAGGCAGTTGCCGAAGAGCGCCAGGGCGAAGATGAGAACGCAGACGAGGACGAAGGCCACCTTGGTGCGCCCCGGCAGCTCCGGGATGTACACCAGCGGCTGCAGCCCGTAGAGAGCAATGAACTGCTCCCGCGTCACGTTGTTGTCCCGCAGGAGCTGCGCGAACTGCTCCGGGGTGATGTTCAGGGACCGCATGGCGCCCGCTTGGGGACCGACACCCCCGGCCTCAGCTGCCTCAGCGCCGCCGCCCGCGCCCCGCCATGGCCGGACCACTGCCCCTCCGGCGCTCGGTCGGACCGGACCCCGCGGCGCGGCTGCGGCGAAGGGAGCG